>CAHIKZ030004770.1:1112500-1130000 GCA_903632075.3 Acanthosepion pharaonis | reverse complement strand
ATTAAGTAAATAAAGACTTCAGTGGAGGAACCTTAAAGAGAAAACTGAGCTATATTCACTCACAAGTCCGTTGCGTTACGTTACGTTGCAAAATTTTAACTCTCTTCACGAATCAGGAATCTCTATTAAGGGTATCTATCAAACTGTGCGGCTATAAAGACAAATTTCCGTTGACTGGTCGTTGAGGTCACATGACCAGTGCCTAGGAATTGGGAAAACGCAGTACAGACGAATTGGAGAAGAGGAAAGAGAGTTAAAGCAACACGGTGTTACTTACTGCAGCTATATAAACTAATAACGAAGCCACGAAGATATCTCAGGTAATTAATTGCAAACATTTGGACCTTTTTTTTTATTTGAAGATGAATTTATTGTGATTTCGAAGTCTTTGATCTTGAGGCCATGTTATTATTGAAGGCAAACGTTTAAATAAAGACGAAACACTGGAAATAAATGAAAGCGCGAGAAAAAATAGCTTAATGAAACATGGCGGAGTGTGTATCTTAATGGATGATGTGACTACTTCAGGCGATTGTTTCTAATGGGGAAAAATAAAAGGACGTTGTATTGAGAAGAGTATAAAAAATAAATTGAAGGCAGACGAGGTAACAAACAGAAATAAAGAGAGCATGGAAGGAAAGAGAAAAAGCTGAACAAACTGTTTATGCTTGAAAAGGAATGTGGCGAAGGTACTCGTTAAATAAGCAGAATAAAACCCAGGTAAAAAAGAACAAAAATATAACCATATCAATAAAAAGGAATAATAAAGAAAAGACGTTCAATCAACCTTTGTGTTTAAAAAATAGAAAAGAAAAAGAAAATGGCGGCACTGGTTAAGTAGACTAGTCTATTCGGAAAAGAATATATAAACATTTTCCAAGAAATAATCTTTATAGATTAGCAATGAAACCTTTCTCAACACACAACAGTTGTCAGAATCGGAAATGTTTGATTTTTCATAGATTTCGAAAGGTTTGCTGTTAATAATATCGATACAGTGGAAAATCGATACCTGAACTTTTGCAAATTATTGGAAATAGATGCCATTTACAAATATGAAACTTTTTATGCAACATTGGCATCTGCATAATCGTTTCTAATTTTACGATTACTTCAAAGTTTAATTTTATCTGTTTGTAAAAGCGTTCTTTGACGGAGTAATTTATTTTACAAAAAATGTACAAACATTTAGCGATTAATAATTATTTATCTTGATTGAAGAATAAACCGATATATACTTGAATTGAATTATGTAAAGTTGTTTTTTTTATATTTTTAATTAAAATCCATGTATAAATACCAGTAGAAATTGTCCTTTGATCGACTTCAAGTGAGTTATGCGAACCACACCACTTTTCAAAACCTTCTATACATCCTTTAGAAAAGAATCATTTCGCTTTATTGTCTATGCGTTAGTGCCACCGATGCAGACAATTCTGTATGTCATGCTCATAAACCTGGCGTTTCACGTCGTTTTACGTAGTGACAAGTATGGCGTCTTGCAAACATTATTGTTACCGCTGCTGAAACGCACTACCCGTGTCGGCCGTTTGTCCTCAGCACACGTTTAGTGGGCATCGTTTGTTCTTTATTTGAAAGAAATATTTTGAAAAAATAAGTGTGTTTCCTTACGCTGAACAACTAAGTGCAATAACTCTGTAAAGAATCAAAAATCGATTTTGCACTATATTAATATCATGAATAGGACCCTACTTAGAAAATATTTTTCGATTTTGTCGCTACATGTGCAAAATCTAATCAATGGTAATCTACAAAAAAAAAAAAAAAAAAAAAAAATCTTTTTAAGAAAATATCTTCCTATTTTCTACGAGTGGACCAGATCGCGTAAGTAGTGTCAGCAAAGTAAAAGAAAGAAAAAAAAAAGAAAGTTATATATAACAAAATACTAGAAATAAATAAATAAATAAATAAACAGAGAAAAAAAAAGAAAGAATGAAGAAAAGGAAGAACATCTATTTTTAGGTTTCATAAGATAATAACGATTCTTTGTAGCCGAACAGTAAGGCACGTCAGCCTAAATGACGGTTCCGTATAGGATGCAGGTTCGAATCCTGTCAAAGAACGAATATTTTCTATGAAAATTTCTCGGACATTCAGGCCGGTAAATGTTATTTAATACTGTTTATCATAAACAGAGCATTTACTTAAATACTTGTATCTATAAAAAAACAACGTTAAACATAAAAATGTCTTTAATAAATAAATTGTCGGACCATGTCCATTTCTTAATATATGACGTCATTTGTTTACATTTGATACGCCAGAGCAGTTATGAATGTACGAGATTCATGGAAGATTGAAGTTTATAAGCAGTAAATTCGACCTTGTCTACCGAACGATTCTTTGTAGCCGAACGGTAAGGCACGTCAGCGTAAATGACGGTTCCGTATAGGATGCAGGTTCGAATCCTGTCAAAGAACGAATATTTTCTATGAAAATTTCTCGGACATTCAGGCCGTTAAATGTTATTTAATACTGTTTATCATAAACAGAGCATTTACTTAAATACTTGTATCTATAAAAAGAACGTTAAACATAAAAATGTCTTTAATGAATAATAATAAAAAAAGAAATAGGAATCATTTATGAATCTAACATGTTTCACTTTTGTTAAAGTTTCCTTCGAGAATGAGATATGGAAAAAAAAAGAGGAAAGAAATTCTGGTATTTTGTGTTGTCTGATTTACATTAGTCAGTCGTGTTTCTTCTTTTTCTTCATATCTCATTGCCCGAAACTTTAATAAAAGTGAAGCATGTTAAATTGATAAATGATTCCTATACGTTCTTTATCTTTTCTGTCGGATTCCAATCTATATTTGATTCATATTTGATCTCAGTTCATTCTCTGGCATAAAGAAATAAAGTTCATAATAATAAATAAGAAAATTAAAACATTTAGGAAAAAAAAAAAAAAAAACAGATAAAATTCCTTTATGGTTTCTAGTCTTTATGTACCAGATTCGCAGTAAGGTCTCATCCTTTTACAGTTGAAATGGCTAGAAGTAACCGTAAGTTCTATGCTAACAGTTTCTTCTCTCATAATTGTCGCGTCCGAAAACATCTTCCTGCTTCTTGCTTCCCAGTCAACTTTGGTCATCAAAATTTTAAATGCAATGCCAATCGTTATCTACTGACATCCTATTTGCTTATTCTTATACGGTCTCTCCCATTAATAGTGTTTTCTTTCTAACAATCAGTAATCAACATATATGCGTCTTTGTGGAGTCATTATCTCGCTTGGGTTGAAAAGACTATAAAAAGTTAGTAAAGCATAAGTGAGAAATGAAAAAAAAAGACCAGCGGGCATTGAGAACAAATAGAGGATCGAAGACGTTAAATTGACAGCTGATCTGTTGTTATCTGGGGCAAGGAATGGCTTCTTGATTTTAACACTTCTTTACTGCTCCCTAGCAATCGTCTGAGAAAACACACTCTGATAGCCTGCAGGAGAGTTACCTATTGTGACTTATCGGGCTAACGCTTTCCACTGATGGATTGCAAAGATTATATCGAAAAAACCGTTATGTCTGCTGCTAGGAAGTCTGGTTCACTGTTTCATGCAAGAATTTTTTTTTCCTCGCCACAATGTATTTTACATATATACAAATATACGATTTCGCACTTATAATATTAGTGCCACATATGCTTTGGTCCAAATGCTATATATTTAGTGATCCTTGATGAAATCCAAAGAATATTCAGCAATGTACTGACATAGAATCTCGATTGCACTAAATTTCCGCTGCTTCAATGTATTTTCCCTGTACCTTTTCTATAAATAAAGTCAGGGTACATCTTTTGATCTCATCTCTTTAGTACTTATATTTTATAAATTTAAGCGCATTGCTAAGTTGGCAGAAAGGTTTCATCTTTTTACATTTCAAATAGTTGTATCCATAATTTCAAAGCTAACAGTTTATTTTTCTCTAAATTCTCGCTTCTCGTCTTAAAGTAAAGTTTGATTATCAAAAGTTTAAAAGCAATGTCAGTCTTGATCTTCCGTCGTATAAATTATATTTTTTTTTTTTATTGTTCTCACTCCTTAATAATGTTTTTCTTTTTTATATTCTTTCACACTCAGATACCTTTTCACCTCAGTTACCTCTATCACTTTCCTTGGGGTGAAAATATTAAAATAAACAAAAAAAAACAACAAAAAAACTGATTGTCGCTAAGCACGGCGATACCAGTGAACAGTACTAGCGCCAAAGCAAAAGAAAAGAAAAAAAGACGAAGAGTACGATGTGGATTTTCAAGGCAGAGAGATTCTCTCCACTTGTGTATTTAGGGGACGGATTCATTCAATTAAATTATTAGTTATAACCGCATAAATCAAAGAAAAAACAGGCACGACTTGATGAGTGAGGCTGTAATGGTCATGGTTCTATGAAATGCTACTGGTGGCAAGAGTTCTGTCAAAAATATTCACTTATACATTGGTGATTCAATTGTTTTTTTTTTTTAGAATAAATCAAAAGAAATATAAAGCAAATTTATTTTATTACATCACACACACACACACACACACACACACACACACACACACACACATATATATATATATATATATATATATATATATATATATATATATATATGTAAGCAAATATATGGATATAGATCCGACAGTATGAAGAAAAATATACAGAAAAAAACAAAAATCTTAATATGCAATTATGCTGTTTTAATGTTAATATAAAGTCGGCGTCGGACGTTTCGGTCTATTTAAGACCATCTTCATGGACATTTTCATCGTCTTTTGTGTTAAATTTTTATATGTTCTAATGTTAATTATGTTTAAATGAATTAAAATTAAAATTACTATGGTAACGGCTATAGCGATTATTTAAAGAAAAGGGGCGTAAGGGTTAATAATTTGTATCAATATCTCAGTTACATTCAAAGAGGTCAAGTCAGGGTAAGGTTGGGGTGTCTAAATTTAAAGCGCAAGATGACATCGTCTAGTCTGGCTAAGTGTCTATGGAGATTTATTTATTTTTTTAATTTATTTTTTATTTTTTTCTGTAAGGGTTTTGTGTATATAAAAAAACTGTCATGAACCGCTAACACTTGTTTTTTTTGACGACTTCATAAAGGGTTATCTTTTTTTTGTAGGGCATTTAAACTATTTATTTAGACTATGGGATTATTTTATTGTGTGTTTGTTATGCTAATTATTCAATGCAAAAATTTGGTGATACCGGCAAAAAACCGTTAACTCATATCTATTTTTTAATAGATTTTTATTATTTAGAAGCTTAATAATGTGTAGTTTTTCATGTAGGCTTTAAATTTAGACACCCTAACCTTACCCTGACTTGACGTCTTTGAATGTAGCTGAGATATTTTTTAATTGTAGTATTGTAATCTGACACCGTGAGCTTGTTCCCCGCCCTCCTCTGTAACCCTTCCTCGAACACGCCCCCTTAATTTGGTTCTCAATCCTCTGTAACTCCTCGCGTGCGAGTTGCACTCCTGCCTTGCTTGGGGTGATTTGCCTTTAAAAAGATATATATTTGTATAACACTTTGTTGCTAGAAACCTTAAAAACTTTCTTGCTATACTCGAAGTTGAATTTATTTATTTTGGGTCGCAATTCTTTTATAAAAATGGCTTCCAGAATTTTAGTGTTTTGCTTGTTCTTATCTTTATGGAGTACTGATGTATTTTCGACTCATATCTGTCTAAACTAAGAATTTGGACATGTGTGTTCCCTTAAATGTTCTGTGATAAAAATATGATCGTTCGTTATCAGAGAATGGCAGCTAAAAACAAATAAAATCAGCTACGAGTATAGCAACAAAATTCTTAAATCATTGTAGCCAGAAAGTGTTATATAAAATATGCTCCGCTGGAGGTTAGCATCAGCCATGCTGATGGAAGTCAGAAAGATTTCTCTCAGATTATCATTATTAATATTGTTTTTTTTTTTTTTATTTCCTTTGATTTCTGGCGTGTAGTCATTTCTTTCCGGGTCCCGCCCAGAGACCTAAGGTTAGAAATGGCATCATAACACTTTCCATAAACAAAAAAAAAAAAAAAAAATTACATAGATAAAGCCCTTCGTAAAGTGTTGGCTGTACTTGTGAGAAAAATTTTTTTTTTGTTTTTCTTTTAGACATAGGCTTCCAGGAATCACTCCAATTAACCTACTGGAATCTTTTCCAACCAATCCAAGGGCGCAATTACAACAGGGATTGTTGATGTTCCCATGTGCCACATTTTCTTGTGCAACATTTTATTATTATTATCACAACGTTTCGGCCGTTGTGCCCCCGTACTTCATCAAGTGCTTCTCGATCCAGCTTAGAGGATTAATGGGCTTGTTGCTGAATTTGTTACCATAATAATTGAGTTAGGAAGACTTTGACTCACAGGAATCAGGGCTAGCAATAACGGATCTGTGAGAAATGCAAACTAGACGATAGATTTCCAGACATTGACAGCAACAGGACTACAATTTATAACCGTATATTAAATGAAGGGTTCAGTCAGAAATTCTCTGACGGTTATCTCTATCTATAAAAGGCAGGATATGTGTGTGGGTGTGTAACAAATGCACGGCCGCAATTTTCGACGGATTTGCACCAAAATTTACATGCACATGCTTCAAGTTAGCAGGAAGGCTAAGACCGACTTTGAATTTCCCAACTACCTCGATAGTGGAAATAATCGATTTTTTCATGCTTCTACGGCAGTTTTCATGTAGTTTGCGGCCATTTTCTACTGGCCAGCGTAAGAGCCTATAGCTGGCTGCCACGAATAGGCAGGAAGATTCTATTGGCCAGCATGAGACCCAACAGCTGACTGACACGAATGTTAACTAGCATGCTAGCATGCAAAAAAAAATCGATAGCTGCATTCGTCACAAGTAGGACAAGTTTAAATCTGCATGGCACTTTACTTCAATTGGCACATTCGCGTGCTTAAACTCAACGTTGATTCTGATTCCGCAGAACTGGGTGGATGTAAAAAAGTATTTGTTGTTAACATTCTTTTTCATTCGGTTTTTCCAGTTACGGGGCCTTTTTTAAAGCTGATCGTTTTGTGTTCATTTTGTTTAGTACTTTTTTCGTAACAGATTTAATGTTTAGTATAGAGCTTATAAAAAATTCGCAGTGTGAGATAGGCAAGAAGTAAGGCATGTAGCAACATCAGCACGGCAAAGGGCACTCCTTTAAAGGCAAGGATGGGCAAAAATATTTTAAGTCAAGTGATAGCGATTGCTGTATGAGTCGCACGATTTTTGAATCAAGCACGGGCAACGCCGGACCATGCTGCTAGTACGTATCTGAACCTAATGTAGTTTCGAGAGAACACTGGCAGAAACGTTGGGATAAAACAAACAAAGATGAGAAGAATAGTCCGTGTGTTCATAATGCGAATAGCAAAAACAATCTGCCTGCCTTATGTGAAGGGGTTATCAGAGAAAATACAAAGGATCTGCGGTCAATGTAACATCAGGACAACATTCAAAAGCTTGACGACACTTCGCAGATATCTCTACCAAGTAAGACCTCCCCCCATTGAGGAGAACATGACTAAAGACTGTGTGTACGCTACCCCGTGCAGCTGCGGAAAGGAATATAATGGAGAGACAGGCCGCCTCATCAAGGTAAGGCTTCAAGAACTCCAGAAAGCTGTAACACGAGGGGAAGTGGAAAAATCAGGCGTGGCTGACCACATATGGAGACAGAAGGGAGATCCTCTGTGGGATCAGGTTGAAATCATAGACAAAGAACATCATTGGAAAATTCGTAAACTTAGGGAATCAGCACATATGCTAGGCCACAAATCTCCTGAGCCGACCAAGCATAGAAATAAATACAATATGGGAACCAGTATCAAGGAGTGCAAGAGAAAAAGCAATGATAACAACAAAAAAGTTGCAATATGAGCTCTGGTAACAACATGATGTGATAACAGCACAATTGCAATATGAGCACTGTTAAAAAATGGTTGCTACAGACATTACGTTTATAATACACAGAAATTCATACACAGATGTCCTCAGGACACAGGGCACAGTGGATAAAGGCGTTGGTTAGATCTAGTGACAGGACCCAAAGAGTGTGAGTTCAATACCCGGTTAAGGCGGTATAAAACTTTCAGAGGGAAATTAACAGATGACTGATAACTGCATTCATGAAACATGGCACGTGGAACTAGAACAGTCTACGCCAGTGAGCGAAATTCCAACTATCTGAAGAAGGCCGGAGCGTACAACGACCGAAACGTTGTGATAAATATGGCGACAAAGATGAGGACAATAGTCCGAATAATGTAATTAATATGCAAAAACAGTACATTGTAATTTCGAATGCGCCCATTATATATATATATATATATATATATATATATATATATATATATATATATAAAAATATATGGATATAGATCCGACAGTATGAAGAAAAATATACTAAAAAACAAACAAAAATCCTAATTGTTTCGGTCTAATGGACCATCTTCAGGACATATTCATAAAACATAATTAACATAGCCCATATACAGTTACCTGTTTGGATTGGTATTGCTTTTATGTCCATCGTCTTTTTCATGTTGAATTGTATATGGTCTATGTTAATTATGTTTTATGAATATGTCCTGAAGATGGTCTATTAGACCGAAACGTCCGACATTATATTAACATTAAAACAGCCTAATTGCATATTAGGACTTTTGTTTGTTTTTTCAGTATATTTTTCTTCATATACCTATATATATATATATATATATATATATATATATATATATATATATATGTATGTATGTATGTATGTAGGAAGGCAAAAAAGATGCAGAGGCAAGAGGGAGAAAACGTTGAATAAAATGACCACAAATTCATATTTTCGTTTCGTTTTTCGGGCATTTCTCAGTGAGAAAACAGATGCATTTGAAATGCTATCATATCTACAGATGGCTACCAGGATAGAAGATCCAACAGATAGTTGCGAGAATGTTACGAGTAAAAAAAAAAAACAAAAAAAAAACATATTATATATATATATATATATATATATATATGCAAAAAAATAGACTTGGGCAATTTGGCACACGATTGAAATCAAAGCAACATCAGAGGTGCAGAGAGATGCAGCGAGGTTGGCACCTTTCAAAGAATTCTATTGGCCTTCTGTAATAGACGCTCACTGTTTGACTCTTTTTCAAAGTCATGCTCCCGTCGGCAGTAACCTGTTGCTTCTGTTAACTTCAGATTCATGCATAACGTCACGAAAAGTTGGCAAGGGGAAAGCAAAGGGAATACAGTCGAAAAGATTTAAATATTGAATGAGAACGAGTTCATAAAAGGATGATAGCTCCGAAATTTCAATTTCACCAATGCGACCATGTTTTAAATTTACATAGCAACTTCAGTCTTTCTTTTTCTTACTCACTACTCCCTCTTTTTCTCTCCACGCACACACAAGCACACATACATTATATCTATATCTATATCTATATATATATATATATATATATAGATATCTGTGTGTGTGTGTGTGATTCCAAGTTTTGAATAAGCAGCTCTAAATAGAGTCTTCCCAAAATTACCCTACTTGCATAAAAGTGCTCTATGTCATAAAAATGACAGAGCATTTGAATATTATTTCAGTAACCAGCTAGGAAATGACTGACAACTACTTTAAAGTTTCAGGCGTTACCCACAATCTTCAGGTAGCCAGTAGTATTTACCGACCTTCCCATGAGATAGGATGTGACACAAGGTCGAATTTAATGTAGGGTAATCCGAGGCCTTAGGCTCGCCCCAAAATTTCCAGTAGACCCTGTTCTTCAGCATAGCTTCGTCCGGGTACCTCTCTTCCCGACCGACGGCAGAGAGTTCAACAGCAGCTAAGAGCTGAGCACGTGCACAGCTCCAGTTGTCTAACATTATGATCTTCAGGTAGCCAGTAATATTTACCGTCCCCCCAACCACAAGGTAGGATGTTCCACAAGGCCGAATTTAATGTGGGGCAATTCGGGTCCTTAGACTCGTCCAAAAATCTCCCTTAGACCCCGGATAAACGGGGCCGGGTCTGTCTACCTCGCTGGACAAGACATGTATCTTCGGGTAGCCAGTAACTTGCAGTAATAAGATGATTACCTCATATACCACCGGACGAGAACAATTTCACAAGCAAAACTCGCACTGTGAGGAAGGTAGATGATCCAGCCAAGATCTAAAATGGCGAAAAAAAAAAATAAAACCTGGAAAAGGCTTGCCAGTATAGCAAAAACGCTCAATAAGAAGAGAACTTGGTGTCTTTATATATATATATATAAAGAGAGAGAGAACTTACTATTTAGCTTGTTTTATACGTCGTCCATGTCCGTCCAATACTCTTTTATTCACTGTCAAGCTGGCTATACAGGAAGAACAGGTATTCTCTATATTAGGTTTATACTTTCTTTTCTTCCGCTGCTGATTGGCTGTGTATTTTGAATGGATGGTAAACAAACAATTGCAACACTCAATTCAAATTACACGACTTATCCACCTTATCAAACGTTTGCAATTTTATTTAAAACCGAAACCTATTTATAAAATATAAGATTTTTGCGGGAGGTAACAGTGATATATTTATACAAGTTCTACTAATTAACCTAAAACTGGAGGGGGATGAATGGATCCATAACTTTTCCATGGGTATTTGCTCGTAAGTTAATATAACGAACTAGGATTAGAACTCGGCTCATCGATTCTCAAATCCGAACCAATATCTATCACACCACACGCACACCTAAGAACGTAGCATTCTCAAGCGGTCAGCCCTCTAGATACTGACTAGGTTCGATGTTGCTTAACTTAGATAATTGTACGAGATCAGGTATTTCAACGTGTTACTGTTGTGAGCCTCGACCAAAGCGTTGCAGAAGAAAAGAGCATAAAAGATTTCGGGAAAAAAAAATACCACACATGTTCAGACAAATTGAAATAGGAACAGAACAATTACAAAAACATTTCGCTCAAAACTCAACGTTGCTATAAATGTTGAAATGGTCAATAACAATACAATAAAACCTTTGATGTTTTTAATGAATCTTGCATTCATATATATATATATATATATATATATATATATATGTGTGTGTGTGTGTGTGTGTGTGTGTGTGTGTGTGTGTGTGTGTGTGTGTGAAAATATATAGAAAATAGGAAAGAACTCGTTAGGTAAATAATCCAAAGTTCTTTAGTTTTTTTTTATTATTTTTAAAAAATAGTGCTCGATACAAAAGTAGAGCATAAATATAATTATTAATTATGTAGCGTGTTGGAATCATATTTTTTAAATAAATAATTATATATATATATATATATATATATATATATATATATATATATATATATATATGAAGAAATATAGTCTTAAGTTGTGCTATATTTATGGGATAAAGTGCTCAATATCAGAGATATAGCGTGTGCAAATATAAAAGTGAACATAGAAGTCAACACTTAGAGGCGACAGTCTGTTTCATGCTATATGCAATCGTCAGGCCACGTGTGCTGTTATTTTTCTCGGCTATTCATACATATACGGCTCAGTGGTGCATTGTGGGTAGTCTATTATGGCGGTTATTTTACCGGAAGTCGTTTATTTATTTATTTGGGTTAAATTATTTTGCTTGTTTTTATTTAATTTTATTTTTTTTTCTTATTTTATTTATCTATTTACTTATTTTTTAATCGGTGTTTTTATAAACGTAGTAACAATTTGTTTATATCACTTATTTAATAGTTTTGTTTTGGTTTGAGAATTTAATTAAAGCTATTTGTTCGGTATTGTGGTTGGTTGTTGTAGTTTATTCTAACTATTATTTTGGCAGGAACAGTTTTTAATTTGTGTTTATTTGTTTTTTCTAACGGTAACTTTATCGGGATTTGTTTGTTTATTTATTTACTTGGATGAATTTAGGTCAATTTATTTTACTTGTATATTTTCTCTTTTCGGTTTTCGATTTTTAAGTAACGTAGTATTTATTTTTTTATTTTTATTCTATTTTTTTTTATCGCTATATAACAGTTATAGCTATCTTTTTCGTACGATTCTAGACGGAAAGGCTACGAATATAATCAATATGATAAACATTTATTAAATATTAATCATGTGAAAGAAATTAAAGTATTATGTTCGGAATTTTCGAACACGCCTGTGTCCTTCATCAACTCTCCGAGGAACTAACAGAGAAACTTGAGTTATTCACCGACAGATGGTTATGTAGAACTGACTGATGGTTATGTAGATGGGGTATTTTCCAGTAATATTAGTAAAAACCTGATTTCTGACTGGTTTCCCGATGTGCGAAACTATTTATGAAAATAAACTTAAATTTAAAATTTTGAACTGTGAAAAATGTTAGGCAGCTCTATTGTTACTAGTGTGTGCCCTGTGGAAGTAATATTGTAAACACTCATGAAGAGAGTTATAGGTTAGGGAGGGGGAAAAACGCTATGCAAGTCGTAGCAAAAATTGGTAGATCGCGTGGTCGAGTATTGAAAGATGGAACTATGGTTAGAATATGATGTGATGAAACGGAAGAAAGAGAAAGGGAAGGAATGAAAAAGTAAAAAAAAGTGGGGAAAAAGGTAATATAAAAAACAATTATTAAATAAAATGAAAAAGGAAGGAACAAAATATAGATAAAAATTGAGAAATCTATTGTTGACAAAAAAGAGGTGAAATAAAATAAAGGGAACACTTAACTATGTGTAAATATATACAAGCTATCATATAAACATATGAATCGCTATACACGTATCGATATAAATACATGTACAAAATTAATATGTACCTTCACTCATATTCCCTTCTTAAATTGAGCGTATATATAAAGGAGCCATAGTGATATATTCAATGATGGCATACAGAGGGTGACGGGAAAGTAGCCCTCAGGGCAATACTTCTATTACTGACTAGTGCGCCATGAGAGAAATCATAGGTGGTTGACATAAAATATAGTAGGTAGTTGTGGAGATAGCTGTTAAAATTTAGTGGGGAAAAGAGGTGTGGGACTTACTCATCCAAATAGTGTTGTTACTGATTATGGGTTTCCTTGTGGAATTTGTACTCACTGAGTAAACTCAAATCCCTGTTTAGTTCCTTAATGTGAGTATTTACTTTTAGGATATACTTCAACTCCGATCTGCGTCTGTCTTACCGGATTGTCAAATTAAGACGCTAAAAGCACACATCCGATAACGTCGATGCTATGACTAGGTTGGTCGAAGTGTATAGACACCGGGTAAACTGTTGTTGTTGTCCCTGATGATATTTTGTGGTTATAGAACCGTAGACAGAAAATTTCCGGTTCTGGTTTCTCTCACATAAATCCCCATTATTTCAACTTAGAGATGAAGAGATCAATTATAAATGATCCAACTTAATGCATAAGCCGTTTGGCACGTGATAGAAAGGTTTTAGCTATTACAGTAAAAAGACCAATGAAAAATGACTTGAAAATGAAATCTTATGTGAAACTTGTGAGGCACCTTGTTACTACAATACAGAAAGTTAGGTTTGAAAGGGCGAAGATAATTAGGATAAGTTGGATAATGATCCTGTAATATATATATATATATATATATGGATTTTATTTCAATCCTTCATGAGCTTCCAACTCTTAGCTATGATTTAATTAATTAATGATGAACATATGTTAGTTTATGATCGATTTCATCACGATACTTCTGTTAAGTTTAGAAAGTAATTATACAATATTATTGTTCAAAGAAGAATCCAATAGTGTCATAAAAACCTCGGAGAATGCCAGTAAGATATCTTTAATCATTTTTAGGATGCTCCGTTTCAGAGCTTAATCTCACAAATGAACAATTTTACTTTTACAAGATTTGGAAATTTTTTTCTGTTACATCCCGTATATAAACTATATTTGTATGGGCAAAAATAAAAATAAGCCCATTAGGAGTGGATGTCTTAAAATCTAACACCCAAAATTCCCAAGGCTGCATTTTATCTGTGCCACTACATAAATCACAAATCTTTTTTTCTACCAATATAAGGCTCAAGGGATACTCAAGCTAGAGGGTTACTGTGTGGCGTTGTATAAAGTTAAGAAAAAGTAAGAAGTGAAGTCCGTTATGTTACGTAGAAGAGATAACAGTTGACTTCGATAAATAAAGTTTGCATTAATTGGGAAAAAAATTCTGTCAGTAGTCTGTGCCTTAAAAGAGCAGTTCTTCGGAAGAAGCTGCCGGGTAGAACTTATTTTTTTACAAGTGGAATATAAAGGGAATAAGGGACGATTCATCCTTGTGTACGTGGCATGACAGGCCCCTGATGCAAATATCATGGTTGATGGGACCAATTAATATAGCTCATCAGAACACGGTCAACTTCCAGAGAGTACCTCTCTGCGGCTGCTCGGTCTCACACTGTCTACTGACCTGAGATGGAACAAATACATTGAGTCAATCGCTTCGTCCACCGCAAGGAAAGTTGGCACCCTGTGCCGCGCCAGGAAATTTAACTCCCCTGAATCGATCCTTCAAATCTACATTCGCCCTTGCATGGAGTATTGCTGTCATATATGGTCTGGAGCCCCTTCTGTTTGCCTCGGGCTTCTTGATAAGATCCAGAGACGGATATGCAATATAATTAGCCCTGATCTGGCATCTCGTTTGCAGTCAATCTCTCACAGACGTGCCGTCGCCTCTCTCTGTCTTTTTTAAAAATACTTTCATGGTATTTGCTCCGACGAGCTGTTCTAGCTGGTTCCCTTCGCGAATTCAAGCTTCCCACGAGGCTGGCATCCCGCTCTCACCCTTTCACTGTTGAAACTGTTAAATGTAGACGCCTCTTCTTCTCCAATAGCTTCATATCTCGCACCTCCCGCCTGTGGAACTCCCTTCCCTATTCCTGTTTCCCTGACAGCTATAATCTCCAACTATTCAAATGTAATGTCAATAGACATCTCCAGTTGCCTTGATCTATCCACTATCCTTTCTTCTATCATTCCTATCTGCTCTCGCTCCAAATCCTCTGTAACTCCTTGAGTGCTAGTGGCTTCCCGCCTTGCTAGGGGTGAAATGCTTAAAAAAAAAAACTTGAAATAGCAATAGGGAAGCGAGTAGAATGCGATGTTTCGTCTGCGGGAAATGGTCTGTGGGATGAAAAATAATTAATTACCCACAAACTCAGATAGACGGTTTTGAACTCTATGGGAACAGGCAGATGAGGACTGGCTATCACCAGCGTAGATGTGGCGCTTTTAAAGATAGAGTATAGCAAGAAATATCACTTAATTACTGACCATTTTCCTTGTACCTTTAGCAATATATTCTATATATAGGGGAGAGCTTGTGACAGTAAGTTAGGATTCTGGAAATGCAATGGATGAAGTATCTGAGCAAATTGAAAGGTTTAAGGAATATGGTCTAGAAAAACTGGAATGGCCAACTGTGCATTCGAAAATCAAAACAGAATACAAAGAAATAAGAAAAATTAATTAGAAACAAAGAGTACTGACGAATTACTACATATCTGTCCTTCTATATGGCAGTGAATGCTGGACAATCACCTCGAAGAAGAAGAGACTTGAAGCAAGAGAAATGTAATTCTACAGAAGGATGCGAGCAACGACGAAGCTACAGAGAAAACAGGAACAAAAAAGGAAAATTTATACTTAAAATCAGGAAGAGACAGCTGAAATTTATAGGAGATATAATGAGGAAAGGTGGCTTGGAAAATATGACACTCACAGGAAAGACTGAAGACAGGTGAGACAAAGGAAAGCAAATTATTTAGTGAGCTTGACTAAAATGTATAGTGGAACAGGGTTTTTAAAGAAACAATGTGAAGACAAATTTTATTCAGAGCTAGAAACGACTGGAAATTGTGGAGAGCCATGAGTGCCTACGTCTTGAGAGGACACGACACATGAAGAAGACGACAAAAGAGGAAAATTGTACCTAGAATCTGAGAGAGATAGAAGAAATTTCTGGGACATATAATAAGGAAAAAAAAACTTGGGGAATTTGATACCAACGGGATATGTTAAAACCAAGATGGACAGAGGAAAGAAACGCATTACCTAACGTAAATTACCTTACGTAAATGGATCCCAGAACAGCGATTGGGAAGAAAACTATAAATAAAAATATTGGTTAGGGATACAAAGGTTTGGAATTTGAAGAGAGCTGTGATTGCTCATGTGCAGTTGGTTATATTAATAGTAGACCGAACAGTCACAATTAGGTGAAAAAGATAATTCAAGTCAGTTTAAATTAACACAAATCGAAAAAAAAGGAACATTTAGTGAGAAGCGGTCTAGATATATTTGTATATAGTCTACTTGCTAGCTATCATTTTATCACAGACACGATTTTTAAAAACATTTTTGACAAATACGGATTTCCTGTCTCATATAATTTCGTAGAAAAGAAAAAACCCTATTGTCTTTGATTTTGACCCACTTCATCGTGGAAAATATTATTTGAATAATAAATTTCCATTCTCAAGAGTAGTGATTTTTCAAAACTCTTTATTACGTACACAGTGGTAGACTCGTTTCAATATGGCGGCAAGTAAACAGTCATTTTTGTCTTTCCTAAATGTCACGCAATGTTATTCTTTAAAATATATTTTATTGTATTAATTCGACAAATTACTTCATTTATATTTGGCAAAACATTAAGGTCAGCTATTGAATACATTAATTAAATCTTGATTATTTTTAGTAAATTCTTAAATATGACCTTATTATTTATTAACATTGATTTGTCTTAATATACGTTCTCTATGATGTAGCATTAATCAAATATTTCGCATTAAATAATATATACTGATTTATATTCTAGTTTATAGGAAAACCATATATAATGTTTATATATCAAGAAAAAATTTAAGTGTGACAAAGTGGAAAAAATTCGTCCTTTAAATCATTTTAATGACAAAACAGAAAAAAAAATTCGATTTAAATTTATCAGCGTGCACTTTCCTTCGATTGCATGTGTAATGACATCAACAAAGTCTAAAGAATGAAACGCGTCAAACAAAAAAACCTTTTCCACTTCGTCATATTTTTCACCCTTAAAATGTTCTTGATATATACAAAGATTGTATATCGCTTTCCCATATATCGTGACTGTACCTCGGAATATGAAGGCTCATGGTTTTCTATTCTGCAGTGAGCTCTCTCGGTTTACCTCTTCGGAGTTATTGAGGCTGTGTATATAAAATTTTACCAGCCGACACTATATAGATAAAATGAGCATTTTACACGCCCCTTACGATTGATTGAGGGATTGTGAGTTTTTTTTTCCCATTTTATACTCATGTGGAACTTGTTAATCTTTTATTAATTACTAGCAGTAGAGCCCGGCGTTGCCCGGGGATATAACAGTAAGAGATAGATCAAGTATCGACCATCATAAAGACTGAAAAATAAAATTGACAAACATTATTGTTTAAGGTTGACGGACACGCATGTCTTAATTAGTTTTTTTTTTGTTTTTTTTACG
>CAHIKZ030004770.1:1082500-1110000 GCA_903632075.3 Acanthosepion pharaonis | reverse complement strand
CAACCTAAACCTAAGTAAGTACACTAAGAAATAATCATATAGGAACAGCAATGTTGAATGTTTTATATTCCCTTTGTTTTTAGAAATATTACTATGCACAAGTGGACACTAACACATGACTGTATGTATACAACCATGATAATGTATTTGCACACTGAGACACCTGTTGATATGTACATGTATATGTTTTTATACGGAAAAAGAGACATACCAGGTTTTTTTTTTTGTGAGTGTGGGGATGTACAATTAGTTAGGTACTTATATGTTTTGCCATAAATATAAAAGATCGGGTAATATTATATGTGTAAAGACATAGATAATGTAATTAAATACTGAGATAGTCTTCGAACGCAGGCATAAGTGGATGCACAGATGGACATGAGAATAGGGACAAATACGTAGGTAGAGATATATGTAAGTGCAAATTAACGTATGTGGGTATATAGATATTCTGCAGATTGCGTATGCATGTGTGTGTGTGTGTATATATGTATGTACGTATGCATATATGGGTGTGTGTATGTATGTGTATATATGTACACGTATGGATGTGTAGATATATATATGTGCGTATGAGTATATATGGGTATGCAGATGTCCTTGTGTGTATATATATATATATGTAAGTATAAGTATACATGGAGACAAGTATGGAGACATGTGGATGTGCGTTCTCTCTGCAGGTGTATATGTGTAAAGATGGAAATATACATATATCGTTTCGTGGTAATGTGTGTGTAGGTGTATATAGGAACTCATAGGCATATAAGACGATATAGGTATGTGGTTACAAATAGGGGTTTAAGACATGTGTAGATAAGAAAATATAAAAGAAGGGCCTAAAAACAACCACGAGTTTACTTCATAAACAAAAATCAAAAACCATCACAGGTTTACTTAATGAACAAAAATCAAACGAATAAATGTCAACCTAACAAGCTATAAGATAAAAGCTTTAGTGGAAAAAGTACTAAATATAAAATGGATTACTCTTTCAATGTTCTGTCTATAGATATTTCCAATCGACTGCTTCATAGGAAATACCCAAAACTCCACCGAATTTCAAATTAATTTCTTTGTAGATTGTTTTTAAAATTTTAGATATTTATCAAACCTTAACCTCCCAAATATGCACGTTAAAGTAACGCGAACTGACAGCGTCCAGGAATTTGAATGAAACCTGTCGTGTAATTTATTGGGGCTGTTGTAACGCGTCTTCCTTAATGTAGCCCTTATCGCCTACCCCTTAACCACCTTTATCTAGAGACGAGACGCGTTAGATTTGAGCAACATACAGCCGACACACTGGGGTTAAAATAGGAAACTAAAATGATACATATGACACACTCATATCTTCTCTCCCACCTCACTTCCTCACTTCGTTAACTTTGCGTATACTTGATGAGGTCCGTAAAAAACGTGTGAATTTTCTTTTCAATCTTCATTTCAGCTTTTGGAAGTAAAGTCCGATGATCCAGAACCCTATTAAAGGGGTTATGGTGAAATAGCTTATTACATGGAATCTTAACGTGGTCTGTCTTTTATTCAAATATATATATATATATATATATATATATATATATATATATATATATATATATAACACTATATAAAACTACCATACATATAAATATGTGTGTGTGTGCATATGTGAGTGTGTGTGAAAGTTCTCAGAATATATCTATAGAAAAGACTGAATGAAATAGACAATAGGGAAACATTACTTAGTTTTTTGGTGACGTGTTTTGTCATCCGACTTTATCAAGGTAAGTGATGATAAAGAAAACGAAATGTTGTATAGTTCGTAGAAATTCGAAAATTTCAATGATGCCCATGATAAAGTCTCTTTTAGGATATTAGTAACATTTTTTTCTTTTCTGATTAAATATGTGTTTTTGTTTTTCAAGTCGACAATGTGAAAAAGGTATCAGAATTTTCTTTATACAAATAACAAATTGAATAAAGCAGACAATAGGTATTTTGGAATTTCGAATACCTATACTACATTTGATAAAGTCGGATGACGAAACGGATCGGCAGAAACAAAGTACTGTTTTACTGTCTATCTTATATATATATATATATATATAATTATAAGTTAACATATATATATATATATATATATATATTACTAGTCAACATATATATATATATATATATATATATATATATATATATATATATGTGTGTGTGTGTGTGTGTGTGTGTGCGTGTGTGTGTGTGAAAAATATATAGAAAATAGGAAAGAACCCTTAGGTAAATAATCCAAAGTTCTTTAGTATTTTTGTTATCATTTTAAAAAAATATTGCTCAATACAAAAGTAGAGCATAAATATAATTATTTATTTAAAAATATGATTCCAACTCGCGACATAAGAGATCTCATGTTTCAAAACAAGAGCCGAAAACTTCAATATAATTATTTGAATTAAATTGAATTAAAGTAAGCTCTGTTCTATCTTCAAGCGAATTTTTTTTTTTGCTTATAAAACACGTAAATTTCAGAAATAATTTATTCCCCAAAAAAATTCGCTTGAAGATGGACCAGAGCTTACTTTAATTCAATTTAATTGAAATAATTATATTGAAGTTTCGGCTCTTGTTTTGAAACATGAGAACTCTTATGTAGCGTGTTGGAATCATATTTTTAAATAAATAATTATATATATATATAGATGAATTTACAAGAAGATAGAATCCAGGTAGAACTCAATATCTAGGACAGAGTAAGAATATAATATAAAAGGCTAAACACTAGTATTCCATGGTTATAATTTATACATTGGAATCGTAATCACGATCCTTTCTGAATTTGTGGATCTCATCGGGATTACAATTCCAATGCAATAAATTATAACCATTGAATATTAGTGTTTGATCATTTTATTATATTATATATATATATATATATATATATATATATATATATATATATATATATATATATATATTTATATGTATATATATATATATATATATATATATATATATATATATATATATATATATATAGGGTATCAAAATACTTTAACAAAGTAGGATGGAGGGATCCTCAAACCAAACTGCTTTTCTTGGTGCTAAATGATTATTAATTAAAGTAAACTTCATTTTATTCTTGTCTTTTATAACCACACATCGATCATTTAATATTCTTTGTAAGCAACGTATCATTCAGGATTATACTTCCGGTCATATTCCTTAAATAACAGGTGATTAAGTTAGAATTTATTGAACGTTTCGAGGCAAGGGATATATTAACATGGATGATAAACTTATCCGGAATTAATAAAGAAAATATTTTATTAGAATTATTTGGAAAACATATGATTTTGTCTATTAAATTTAGAACAGTAGCTGCTACCATATTTGCCAGAAAGATTTGTGCATTTTTATTATGGATGCCCTTATAATAAATCCCCCCCCACCAAAAAAAAAAAAACCTTAACAACGTATACTATATCTCAATCAACATTCGATGGTCACTGACAATTTGACGCCATAATCGATCGTTATTGATGACCTCTCTATCCTTGATATTGATGACAGCGTCCTCATAAATAAGGCACCAATTTCACTGTTCGAATTATTGGTCACTGTTTGTAAAAATCGTTTAACTTTGACGGTTCGTTAAACCGTTTAAATGTGAAGGTGGGTAAAATCGTTTAAATTTGACGGTTTGTAAAATCTTTTAAATTTGATGGTTTAAAAAATGATCGCCATTACGGTCATTTAAAAAAATGATATGAATTGCCCAGAAAAAAAGAAGAAAAATGAAACCATTATGAAAAGTTCATGTTTTTTTTTTAATTGATGTGGTGAGAAGCTTTCACCTTGTGCCTCAGTCCATTTTAATCTTCGTTGGCGCAATTCACAAAAACGCTGATAACAGAGTTAACAATAAGAATTTTGGTTACCATAAACGGGACGTGAATTTTTCCTATCTTTGCATAACTAACAAAAAACAAAATGCGTATATCATATAGCAGGGATAAAATCTGAAAATTATGTATGTGACTATATGACAAAATCTGAATAACGTTAGCTAAGAAGACCACGTTCATTTCGAACGGATTTATGATGCTTAGGGTGCTAGTCAAAATGTCGCTGGAGACCAATTTCATTTAATTTTCCCATCCATACTGCTTAAGGATGAAAGTTTGGCAAAAAATAATCTGAGTATTAGTATAAATGGCAATGATAATATCAGCCGTTTCACAACAAGGACGCGTTTGGAATTCATTGACCAAACAACCAGTGCGATTCTCGGTTGTAATTTATAAAATCTTTCTCTTGAAACAATTTTTGTTTTAGGAAAACTGTTTTTTCAAGTCCAGTAACTGTTATCGCTCTTTCTTGTATTGATGGTGTTTTTTTAAAATTGTCTGGAATGTCAACATCTTTATTATGTCATTATTTTCTTTTCGAGTTACATGTGCTATCCATTTTAGTTGTTGCTGCTGTTGACAATCCTCAAGGTCTCTGTTATCTTGTAGAGTTTTTTTTTGTTTGTGATTCTGTAGTCTCAGTTCACAATATTCAAAGAAGAATGATCATCACTAAGACCCTTAGACTTTACTCGTCCAAAGCCTTTTCTTACTATTAATCTTAGGAAATGGTTCGGTATCTAGCCACCCCCCACGAGGGTTGCATGTGGCACAAGGCCGAGTTTTTACGTGGGTTTCCCGAGCCCGTAGGCTCGGCCAAAAAATGCCTGTATAACCCGTATAAACGAGATCGGGTTGGTTATTTCTCCCCGAACGAGATTCTGCCCTTCGGCGGAGCCTCGTCTGGGTTCCTCTCTGCTCAGAGGCAGAGAGTTCGACCGTCAAGCCGAGAAGCTTAGGAAATGGTTGTATACAGCTGGAAGTTTAGATATTTCTGAACTGGTGTGACGCCATGCATGGCATCCATATTAAAGACTCGATTTATCGAGATTATTTAAGAACACGTCTCGAGTTTGAAGTTTGAAGTTTTGTTTTTATAGCAATTTGAGTTGTTGAACGAAATCACAATTGGCACAGCCGATTTTCTCTATATTTCTGAGATGAGGTATGTACACTATTTACATTATTCCGACTATTGTCCTCATCTTTGTCGCCATATTTATCACAACGTTTCGCCCGTTGTACGCTCCGGCCTTCTTCAGGTGGTTGTAATGTCGAACTGAACCCTTTATTTCGTACACTAGGGTAGACTGTTTTAATTCCGCGAGTCTGATGGATGTCAATTATCAGATATCTCCTGTGAATAATGCAAATAGTATACATCTTGTTTTATGTTCAATTTCTTTTACTCCTATACTTTGTTATAACAGATCCATACGTCAAAATATCTGAAGTAATTAGTATTTACTAGTTCCACACACTGATTGTTTATGATGGATTAAGGTTAGGTGCCTTACTTGCTTTCATTCCAATTCCAGATCATCGTTTCTGTTTTGGAAATGTTTATCAGTAGGCAGCATTAATAAGACATACAATATCGCTTGAAATTGATAATGAAGAATAATTTATCGAAGGATGTCATTTCCTTTGTACAGGGTGCACCCCCCAAAAATCCAGGAAATTTTAGATTTACAATATGATGAAGAAAAAAAAATATCGTGTTGGTTTTACTGTTATAACTATTTCAATTAAAGAGGTGAAAGACAACAAACATCTTTCTTCTTTTTATGTGTTGTGTCCTTTCAAGACGTTGGTGATCATGACTCTCCACTTCCATCTTGTGGCTCTCACCTCCCCCAGACAACGCTCCGCCACCCACGTTCCCAAGCCAGCCACGTATGTCATGCGCTGCTTCCCCGTGTCTCTTTTTCGCTCAATTCTTCCCGTGAGTATCAGATTCTCCAGGCCCTCCTTTCTCATCACCTGTCCAGAAATTTCATCTTCCTCTTCCTTATATTAAGCATAAGCTTCCTTTTTTTTTGCATCCACTGCAAGACTTCATAGTTATCATCCTCAGAAAAATGTGTTGATAAAAGCTTGGAACAATAATGCCGCAAAAAAAAAAAAAAAATAAAAGTCCAACAATTAAATAAACTGAAACTTCAATTAAAGAGAAGAGAGATCACAAACTTCAGTCAGTTATCTGCCGTGCATGATACACGCGTAAGCGATCATGTATCTTTCGATACATGGCGGACGAGGCCATTCACGGCAATAGAACCCGGTCGGTCTTGCTATATACTCATAGCTGTGGGGAGAAGAGGAGGATTCATACCTTTCCCAAGTGTATTAGCACGTAAGTGAATGTAATGGATTCAATCGGAATTCGAACACAGCTCTCCGATTCCTCAATCCGAGCCGCTATACATTGCTACACCGTACCCCACGTTAAAACCCTTAAAAATGTGTTGATAGAAGCTTGAACTCCAGCAAAAATTCCAACAAATGAACGGTACCAAATTTCCTGTTTTTGTGGGGCGCCCTGTAGTCGCTTTATATAACGTTTTTATTTTTCGACTAAATATTTGCAAAATACTTTTATTTTTTTTTTTCGAAAAATCAATTCACTCTGTTTTCTATTTCTTTATTTCCTTAATTTTATTTTAATATCCGTTTTTCTTGGCATTCTGTTATTCCTACAACTGTTTTTACATGCTTCAAAAATGAAGACGATCATTATTATTTTCTGGGAACTTTTTATAGGTTCCTTTACTTGTTCGTAATCGATGATTTATTTATATCTTAAAATGCGATAGAAATATCTTTTTTACAAAGGAATTTGAAGGGTAGGTATATTGCTTTGTTGCTTTTAGATACTGTAAACAAATAGCTTTGAAACTAATTTAAAAAAAGTAGTTTATCAATAACAAATAATGGGAAAGTACGTTTTGTGTTTATCGTAATAGTTTATTTTAGGTAGTTTTTTTTTTTCTTTAATATTACTCTTCGTCTTATTCTCATTTGATTGATTTTGGGACAGGACTATAATTATGAACAGTACATTGAGAATCCAACATATAAAGTTTACATAAGGAAAGGAAAAATGAAAGACTAAACATCAATTGCAAGAAGACACAACGCAAGGTTGTCAACAAAAGGAAGAGCTGAACATGCAAATTACAAATAGGAGGTACCAAAATCAAGCAGGCACAAACATTTAAATATCTTGGAAGTGTTTTAACAGAGGGAAAGTGCAAGATAGAAATCCGAAGGCACACTGAGATATCGAAAAATTCCTTCCAAAAGCAAAACTAAAATCTTAAGAAACAGGAAAAATGTCGTTAGAGACACAGAAAAGTGTAAAGAACTCTTACGTAATACCTTTCCTCTTAGTTGACAGTGAATGCTGTACAGAAAAAAAAAAAAAAAAACTTGACGCGGCAGAAATGTAGTTCTACAAAAGTGGCTGAGAATACCATAGACTGAACATGCGAACAACGACGAAGTTTTAGAGAAAACTGAAGCAAAATGATGTTTAACATCAAAGAGAGATAGCTGAAGATCTTAGGGCATTTAATGAGGAAAGCGGGTTTAAAAATCTGACACTCACAGAGACATACTGAAGGCAAGAGTGACGGAGGGAAACATCACATAACCTGGCTAAGAAACTTAAAATGAATGACATAACAGGGTTTAGGAGAGATAACAAAAATACAACCTTTACGAAGATTTAAAAATAGAACTAGTGATAGATTAACGAGAATCTTGCAAAGTTTGTTTGTAGCGAGGGATTGTCGGGGATAAACTAATTCATTAATCACAAAGCTCCCTAACTCCTTTGAACAATATCAGCGTTATAAATATAGTTATGAAGCTTCAGCTCAGATATATTTTTTATCTTTTTTCTTGCAATTCTTTTTTCTTTAGATAACCCGATGTATCACTTAAGACCAACAAAGTGCACGGTTATTGATTGAGATTGTTGTAAGGTAGTAAATGGGGGAGTAGAAGTAGTCAGAAGTGCATATTATAAGGCTATGTAAACAATACCGGGTGTAACAGAAAAATTGTCCAAATCGTGTAAAAGCAAAATTGCCCATTTGTTTGATTAAGCTTTGAAACGTCATATCCTCGAAATGATTAAAGATATCTTACTGGAATTCTTCGAGATTTTCATAACACTAGTGGACTCTACGTTGAGCAATAAGAATGTATAATGAATCTCTAAGCTCAACAGGAGCATCGTGATGAAATCGATCATAAACGAAAATTACATGTTTCTTAATTAAGTCCATATATATATATATATATATATATATATATATATATATATATATATATATATATATATATATATATATATATATATATATATATTCAGGATCATTTTCCAACTTATTCAAGATGACCTTCGCCCACTCTAATCTTCTAACTTTCTGTCTTTGAGTAATAAGATACATCATAGGTTTCATGTACGATTATATTTTCAAGTGTTTTTCACTGCTCTTTGAACTGTCATAGGTGAGACTTTTCTCTCACGTGCCAAACGGCTTATGGATTGAGATGGATCATTTATAATTAATCTTTTTACCTTTAAGTTGAAATGATGATCCCTCTTCCTGTTGTGACCTCCTGATTCAGTTTTCGTCTCTGATATTCCCTCTTTTTAAACCTCATTCACTGTTCTCTTGCTAGATCTTGAGTGCACTTTGTAAATGGAAATCAGAATATAGATATTGTTACCATTACTGAAGGCCTGGATGATCTTTTATCTCTCACAATTGCTCATTTTGGAAGACAGTGGCTGTGACACAAAACCATTTTAACCTGTTCTCTTTCTAGCTGAAGAACTCAAAGTTTTTCATTTTTTCTGTGATCCTTACGACAAATGGTGTCAGATGGCTAAATGTCTTATGTGAAAACCTGGAAAAAAGAAACCCAATTTAGTGGTTTTTCAGATATTAAACATTTTATGGGGTCTACAATTATACTGTTACATGATTTGGACGATTTTGCTTTTGGCCCCGGTATATCGGTTGAGACAAGACATAATGATGCTAACTTTGTTGTTGGCGTGGAAGCATCCTGTTCTACAAAGAAATTGTTCTTGGTAGCAAAAGCTAAATGGAACTTCCCCCTTACCAATGGGATACAAATGGAACGAGGATGAGCTGACTGTGTACGCAGCATGTCAGGATGTTGAGATAGACATTATTACAGATTACTCTCTATGACATTGTTCGTTCGAATTGACATATAATAACAACGAGATATCACTTATGTCCAACTTGTCACTAAGTCAACGAAAGTTCTTCATAGGAGGTTACTTTTAATTCATTAAAATGAGTCCGCTGCAGTGATATATTCTTCTTTTATTTGCTTCAGGTCGTGGGTGATCATGGCTCTTCACAACTGCCTATACTATGTAGCTCTAAGCAATATATGTTACCTTTCATCTCTGTTTCCCTCTGTCCTTCTTGTATACAATATATGACGTGAATGCCAAATCTTCAAATGTTATTTCTTCAATATGTTTCCAAGAAATTCCAAATGTCTTTTACTAATTCTCATTTTCTTGATAACATTCTTGTTGCTCACATGTTCAATCCATTGTATTGTCAGCATCATTCTGTAGATTTTTGCTGTAGTCAATTCTGTCTTCACCCATTAGGAACTTCTTCAGCATTCACTAACATATAAGAGGATAAATATTACATAGCAGCTCAGCACACATTTTTATATTTCTAACGAAATGTATCTGTTTCATAATACTTTAGTTTTTGGAAGGCACATTTTTCCATATATTTGTTATGGTCCGGTTCCTTGTACCACGGTGATAGTCCAAGGTGGAACCAATATAAAGAACGCGAACACAGGCATGGAATAACAGAGATATATTACAAACAGGAATATATACAGATGTGACGTCACCTGTGACGACCAATGTGACTTGGTATTGGTCGCGGCGCCAAATGTGACGTTCTAACCCTTGGCTGATTCGGATGGAAATCTGGTTAGATTCGGTATCAGCTTTGTCGTTCCGAGCTCGCCTCCAACGTCCGGTTACCGAAGTAACTGCTTTGATTTCTAGTCTAACCTACCCACGTTGTAATTTGATCCTAGGTAGACGAAATCAATCAGTCGTCGGGCCGTAATGCAAGCCGAATTCGAGCAAAGCTGACACTGCACAAGTATATGTAAAAGAAAATAAAGTAACAACTCGAAAGGTTCAAATGTGTTAAAAAAAGAATAACAAATATCTTTATATCTGGTTGCTGAATACAGGACTGCGTCTTTCTCTGAAACCGCTTCTAAGGATTCGTGACACTTTGTGTTTGTTAGGCGAGTCTTAATATCTTAAGTTGTTTTTCAATAAACTGGTTTTTGGTATCTTCAGGTGATATTCGTAAAACTTGTTTTGGTGGTGTGAGTCTAAGTCATTCTTCAAAAAAAGTTGTTTTTGGTTAGAAGTCTAAGTCGGAATGCGTGGATATCTTTCAGTCCGCTCCTGCGAGGCTGGTGTTCGAGCTCACAGCTCAACACTGTCTGCACTGTCACTCTGTCTGCGTCTGCCCAACTGCCACCGTCAGCGCAACTGCCAATGTAACTCCGTTTATATGGACGCCGACTAAAACCGGGTGGGGGCCTGTCGTGGTTTGAGTTCCTCGTTAATTCCAAATCCGCAATAAGGATTTTCTTTGTTTTTGGACAGGAAAATTTATCACTTTCCATTTTTGGAAGTCCATTACTTTCTGTTTTAGAGGGGTTCTTAAGGGAATTGTCCTCCCAAATTCTTCCTTTCTCATATTGGTATCTCACACCAATCCCCTCAGAGCCGTCAACATGTTTCCCTTCTTTCTCATATGTTTATCTTCGCTCTTCGCTCACGCCACCCTTTAGCCAATGTACGCTCGGCAGTGTGGATGTGGCTAGTCTGGCCTGAGTTTACGATTATCGCTCAAAGAAAAAAAATATGTTCCTTTTTCATTTCTTTCTTTTCCCTGACTAGAACCCCCACGACTCATAGTGTGGTCATTAAGTCTCTATCTTAACTGAATGTCATTTGGAATTCATCAACGAGATTTTCGTCAAGTAATCATCAGGGTGGTCAAGTGTCTCTCTTTCTAACCTCAACGCTTTTGTACTTCTATCGTCAACATTCTGTCCCGGTAAAAAACTTTTATCATGCCCCGGTCTGGACATAAAACAGGTGGTCCCTTTCCAAAACCAAACGATATCTCCGAAAGATATTTAATGGTTTATTATTTTCCTTTATCTCTTTTCCCTTCATTTTTCTTTAGGGTGGTCTCAGCTGATCCTTTTTCTCGGTCGCATTCTCGACCTAATTACGATTATCTTCCAGCATTTCGCCCTGCGAGCCACTTGACCAATTTGAAATTTTCATTATTGCCATGGGCAGATTGCTATCTTTTATTCGACGCATCATAGCATAAATTAATTCTGACCGATCCGAGATCTTTCGAATTTCCTATCTTCTGCGAAAAAAATACTTTTCTTCGCAAATGAAAATAAAATCTCTACCACTTTTCTTTGTTAAAAAAAAAATAACATCGCTCAGTATGTCTTTCGTGATAGCCTCTTCTCGCCTTGAATAATTCTCGCTTTTAATTTTCACGCTTAATTAGTTAGCCAAACGCTAAATAGTGTCACACAGAGAAGTAGAAGTGTTAGTACGAACAATCAGATTTAGTAGGGGGAACAATGTAGTCTCACTATTCCAATGTCTTGCAGTAATTGTCTGAACGCGACTCTGTTTCGGACTGCCTCCGACTCGATTCTAGAATCGACTTGAACTACTGACTCTCTTTGACCTATTGACCCGACTTGAACTACTGAGTGAGGGGCAGTATTCATTAAGAATGGAATAGTCCATTATTATTATTATGGGTAAGGTCCCATAGCATCCCGCTTACGAAGCTTTTGCGTAGCAGGGTTTTTTTTTAATTTCTTTTTTTCTTTGGATCTATTTCCAAAGGTTCAGTGAATTTTCTTTTTTTTTGACGATTTTCTTGATTCTGGCATTGTTTGCGGACTTTTTATTCTTGAGGTGGACCGTTAGCATCCTGTAACGGTCTCTTCCTTATTTGATTTACGTGTCTTATGTGTGAGAATTTTTTTCCTTGTACTATGTACATCATATTACCAATTCATTTCTCAATTATGCCTTGCTCCCAGTAAGAGGTATTATTTTCATATTCCTTAAAAAAAACTTTTTCTCCTGGGAGGAATTTTCTTTTTGGTGCGTAGGACTGTTTTACTTGTTTTGTTTTATTTGGTAGTTATAATGGGTAAGGTCCCATAACAATATTATATTTCGAATTTTGTATCGTTCTTTTATAATACTTCTTACCATGCACTGAAACACATTGAAGTGCATTTCGTAAATATTTAAATTGCTGAACGTCCAGCTGTTCCTGATGTTCTTCATATTTGTGGGGCGGTTAGGTTCTTAACATATGGCATCAAAATGAATGCTACAGTCGATATGGATGTCCTAAACACAGTGGCCAAGAACGTTATGCACTGCAATGATCCATTACGGTTCTGATGGCTTCCAAAAGGCCTCAGGTGAACGAAGACTGACGGATTGATCATCTCATCCCCAAAAAGTGGCCTACCATTGCTGTGCTAATATCCTCATGAACATCCGGAGCATCGTTGTTAGGAAAACCAAACGAACGCTCCACAAAACTAAAGACTTACCGAAGACGGCTATTGCTGACAGGTTGTCAAACATAAACAAGAATCACCTGTTCCTGGTATTAAGTTGGTTTTTTTTAAACTATAATTAAAAGTCTACAGTTCTGAGGCATGTTTTATTCACTCTGTTTTTGTTTAAAAAAATAATTACTCTTTCTACACAGAAGTAATTACCGTGTTTCTATTAAACATTGCACTTAATATAATTAGTTTGGACCATATTGCAGATAGAATCCATTCTGCCTCCTATCAGTGTGGCTGATACTAGCCTCCCTGGGAATTACTCATTGAGCCATATTACCATAACGTTTCCGCTGATATGAATTGGAAATATTATAAGGAATCAATAGCTAGTTCTGCTGCTAGAGAATTGGTTCACTGCTAGGTACTTTTTTTTATCTCTTATGTTACCTAATTCTACCATTCGTCCTTTCGTTGAATATTGCTGCCACATCTAGCATGGTGCTTATGCTATGGATTTAGAGATTCTTAATAAAATCCAAAGAATAAAATGCAAAGTTATTAGCCCTGACCTAGCATATCGTTTTCAGTTACTTTCCTACCGCCGTAATGTAACTCCCCTGTGACTTTTCTATAAATACTACCTTGGTAATTGTTCCGATTAACTTTCATCTATGATACATAACCTAGACGTTATGAATTTACTCGGCAAAATCTCATGAGTTTTGCATTGAAAGGCTTAGTCGTATCATAAGTTCCATATTAAAAGATTCCTCTCTCACACTTCTTTTCGCTTATAGAAATCTATTCTGGGTTCTTGTTCTCCAGTCAACATTGATATTCAAAAGTGTAAATGCATTGTCAATCGTTAGCTTCTGTCTTCTTGATACCTGAACTTTTATTATTGATTCTCTTCTTAATAATGTTTTTTCTCATGTTTTCACACAATCAGTATCCCTTGCATGTGACTTTATTTCGTTACTCGAAGGGAAATAATTAATACACACACACACACAAACACACACACACAAACACACACACACACAAACACACACACAGACAAATATATATATATATATATATATATATATATATATCATTATACATAATATCTTACATCAATTGCAGAACTCAAATGCTGGAATTATAATATTTATTTTATTTCTATCTACAAATATATATATATATATATATATATATATATATAATATAAATTATAATTTCAGCAAATGAAAGTTACATCGACATGAAACTCAGGAGTTGTACAATTAATGTTAGATATTATGTATGTTATAATATATATATATATATATATATATATATATATAAAAACATTACTTAACATTGTACATTGTTTTTCCTACACTATAGAGTACTTATATGGAGTTTTATAAGATTGATGTTTCATATACCTACATGTATTTATCCATTCAGTTATATATATATATATATATATATATATATATATATATATATATATAAGTCCCAAACAAGGAAGGGGTGTCACTCTCTGTAACCCCTTGCGTGCCAGACCCTATCAAATGCTTTAGGTACATCTAAAGCTAAGGCTCGAGATTCTCCACAATTGCCAAGCATTTGGTACATAAGTTCAGTTATGGTCGTGAGCACGTCATCATTGGACCGGGCAAAGTAGAAATTATATTGCTTATCTGAGAGCAGATCATGGGATGTCAGGTGCTTAACTACTTTCGCGTTGATTAAGGCTTCGAAGACTTTGCCGAGGAGTGGCAGGAGACTTACAGGACGGTAGTTAAATGGATGAGAAGGGTCACCAGATTTCTTAAAGATAGGGACAACAGATGAGGACTTCTAAAAGACTGTAAAGTAAGTGAGGCAATAGTTATATAGCTTGGAGAGGTATGTGTGTATGTGTAAGAGTGTGTGTGTGAGTGAGTGTGTTATAGGATTAGGAAAAAGTGGAAAACGTTTATAAATTTATCATATTTCAATTTCATTTAAGCTTCATCAAAAAATGATATATTGAGGGGAATATAGAATTCTGGTAATTTTTTGTGTTTATCATTGTTTAAGCAGACCTCACATGCATCTATCCTGTAGGGCAGTGTTCTTATGTATAATTCATGTGTGTCTGGGCGTTATCACTCTAGTACTTCTAGGGGGGATTCTCATATTTATGTGTATCCTTTTGTGTGAATGTGTTCGTTTGATCATCTGTTAGTCATTTTTATCTGTGCTTTTTGGTTTTCCGCATGTTGATTTGGGAACGTTTTGTGTTGCGTTAAATAATTTAACTTACACCTGTTGTGGTTGTGGGAAGACATATATTTTTTTTTACGTTTGGATTTTATAAAAATTGGACATATAAAAAAGGTTTGTCTGTCGTGTGTTTATAATGGCAAAATATTTATCAGAACTCCCTCTAAATATTTTCTACGTAATAAATTAGGGTGTAACATAATTAGGGCGGTATTTATAAGATTGAACATGGCCTGTTTTTCGTCTGTGTTACGGGCGAGGTCATACGTACGGACGTATGTATGTATGGATGCATGTATGTATATGGGCGCGAGGCCGAGTGATTAGAACGTTCGCTTTCTGACCATGTGAAGGTTGATTTGTCAGGGAGGCGACTTCCTGATAATATCGGACTGAATCGAGGTCGATCCCAGCATGCGGCACTTTGGAAAGTGCCTGAAAACTATACAACGGGTCGACCCAAACCTTGTGAATGAAATTGGGTAGACGGAAAACTTGGGGGTTGTCATTATGACCAAGGGTTTGAACGTGCTGGCCATGTTCAAATTGTTGATCATATTTGATAACACGCTCTTTCCCAGAAACTCTAACTAAGCTCTGCTCACCGTAGTGCAGTATAAACCACAGGTGCGCTCTGTAGGTGTTGAGAAAACACAAATGTGCCTGAGCGAGCGTCTACTATAGGGATTGTCTAGCCGGCCTAGTAGACAGGGATCCTCTAACCAGCTATTATGTATGTATATTTGTATGTAAGTATATATAGCAATAACCAAAAAGAAAACTTATCTTAGCCTCTGCAAGAGTTCCATTTTTCTTTAATTATATTATCCATTGACAGATATATATTTTTTACATATATATGCATATATAATTTCTGTAAACATGTGATTAAGTGGATTTAATTGGAGATTAAGAGATTTGAGAAAACATAACTGTTTTTTTTTTTTTATTTTTAACAAGGAAATTAAGAAAAATGTAAAAAATACTCCTACCGAATCTGTATTTCTGTTTTAATACAACTTTCAAAACAAGTTTGTTTTACGATTCGGCTAAGGGGAGCTATACTAATAGTGCAACGTTCTATTAGTCAGTTGAAGAGATGCATGTCTCTCGACATAATTTCTTATTGAAGTAGTGCTTTTCCAAACGTAGCTTAGATGTAGCACAAGGCCGAATGTAGGGGACACCCAGTGAGGATCGAATTCACTACTGAGTTGTAATTGTTCTAACGAGACAAACTTGCTAACAATTACACCGCCTCGAGGTGCCCAATTTCTTACTGAAGTAACTGTAATATTTAGTGGGTATCGTAATGGGAAAATACATATATCGGGTAAAGTTAACAGATATAGAATACGAAGTGCCCCAAAGAGATGTATAGTTCTTGAATAGGGAAGCTGATTTTCTTTTATTTGTTTCAGGAATTTTAAGCAACCGCTTTTACATTTCAAGTCTCTTCACATTGGCTGGCATGCATTCCAAAACAGACCAATTCCTTTCAGATATCTCATGAATGTCCCGATGATAGAATTCCTTGACATTGTGACGCATGTTATGTACATAATTCGGACTATTGTCCTCATCTTTGTGGCCATATTTATCACATCGTTTCGGCCGTTGTACGCTCCGGCATTCTTCAGGTGGTTGGAATTCCAACCACCTAAAGAATGCCGGAGTGTACAACGGCCGTAATGTTGCGATAAATATGGCAACAAAGATGAGGACAATAGTCCGAATAATATAAATAGTGTACATAATATCTCATCTCAGAAATATAGACAGATATTGTGACGGATATTTTACAGTTAATGCAGCATTTTGGCAATTGTCTTTCATGTGTCATTTAACCCTCTTCTAAGAGCGTATTTTCCTCGTAATGTACTTAACAATATAAACAAAAGCATTAGAACAGTTTAAGTATGTGTTCTCCGTTGTAAGTATAGAAAAATAATAAAAAAAAACTTCTAAGAAGAAATCGGCGTATCCATTCTGTTGCATGCTGTGTGGTAGATCGGATTGGAATAATGTCGGCGCGTCAGCCTAACACTCGGGATAGAGAGAGATTTACATAAATTTTCTTTTTCAGATAAGATTGTGTTGGTTGAACTATTTGTAATATTTCCTGTGTTAGCTATTAGTCTGCTCTTAATCATCAGTTACCATGAAAGAAATCAATTACAGAACTGGTTATCACTTCACAAGCTGATGTCGACAATCTGCGTATCAATTTGTAATTATCAGCTGAATCTTGACATTATGATTCGTGTTATCTATTTGTAAATTCATGGTTCTTTCAAGGGAATTGTTCTATACATTTTTCTCAATGTATAAATAATAACCTCAGTCGTCCACTCAAGTTTTGGCATGAATTTTGTCTCGTATTTCAATTTTAATAGCATCTGAGGCGTTCTGAGTAGGATTATTGGCAAAATGGCAGCAACTATAATCAAATACCGTGGAATGCCTGCAATATAAACACCACCCACACACATACACACACACAGATATATAGTAATGAGAAAAATAAGTCTTTGTATATTTTTTATGTAAATTTTTATTTACTTAACACGTGGAAGCATAATAAATATATATTTATTTACTTATTTTCTTGAATGCAAAACTGTTCCATTTTTTTACTTAGTGTATGCAGAAAATGGAATGGAATTTTTAGTCTTACTTAAAAAAATATATTAAATAGTAATACAAAATAAATAGATAGATAGGAAACGAGTGGATTGAAGTACATACATACACACATACACACACACACACACACACACACACACATATATATATATATATATATATATATATATGCAGAGATAGATAGATAGGAAACGAATGAATTGAAATAAATAAATGGATAGATAGATAGATAGATAGATAGATAGATAAACGAATGAATGATTATATATATATATATATATATATATATATATATATATATATATATATATAGAGAGAGAGAGAGAGAGAGAGAAAGAGATAGAGATAATAAGATAGGAGATGTATGGATTAAAATAAGTAACAAGATAGGAAATTAATGGATTGAAATATATATGGAAAATAGATAGGATATATATATATTTATATATATATATATATATATATATATGTGTGTGTGTGTGTGTGTGTGTGTGTCTGTGTGTGTCTATGCGTGTATCTCTCTCTCTCTATATATATTTGAATATATATATGTGTGTGTGGCGGGGGTCTATGTTATCATGTAACTCGATGTTGTCAAATAAATCACTTTGTGGTTGTATATCTATGTATTTATCTATCGATATATTTTGATATACATGGTGGTTTTATTAACATGGGTTCACTACTTACTTTAATATAAATCGTGATATATTTACTTGTACCAAGAGCTGATAAAAATATTTCCGTGACACACTGAACATTTCCAGTATTCTTTATAGTATGTATGTATACTTTTCCTTTGTGTAAATACTGATGGCTACAAATTGTAAGTGCTCTTCAGAAGAAACCTATTATTATTTTGAATTTTATTTTGTGATGTGAATAGAAGTTTATGAGATCATTTTTATGGATGGTTTTCTATAGACACTGTGTTTTCAATCATTATCAGTATTGCTTGTACGTGCGAGCTAAAATGATGTAGTGTTTTTGTTTCAGAAGCACATTTTATTTTATTTTATTTTCGGTGTTGCTTAATTGATTTAAAAGACTAGTAATATTGTTTCGTAGAGTTATACTAATAAAACATCGATAGGTAAATTATTTTCTAAAGGATAAGCACTTAGAATGTGTAGCACACAATATTTACAGGGTAAAGAATATATATATATATATATATATATATATATATATATATATATATATATATATATTTAATATATATGAAGAAAATATACAGAAAAAACAAACAAAAATCTTAATATGCAATTATGCTGTATTAGTGTTAATACAATGTCATGGTCGGACGTTTCGGTCTATTTTAGACCATCATCAGGACATAGTCATAAAACATAATTAACATTAGAAAGGAAAGGATTTCTTACCGAACTGTTTATATGAGAAAATTGTTCCATCGAGCTTATCTAATATTTTGAAATCATTTTTTATTTACTTTATGACATGGAGGACTTGTGTGAAAATATAAGAACCTATTGATCTCTGCGTATTCCTATAAGAACGGAAAGGATTTCTTAACGAACTGTTTATATGAGAAAATAGTTCAATCGATCTTATTTAATATTTTGAAATCATCTTCGAGTACGTTTTCACAACATCGCCCACGTGACGACGACGTGATCATATTTAAACGGAACACTGATCTTATATAAAAATTTTAGTTATCTGTTTGGATTAGTCGTGCTCTTATGTCCATCGTCTTTTTCATGTTGAATTTGAATATGTTCGAATGTTAATTATGTTTTATGACTATGTCCTGATGATGGTCTAAAATAGACCGAAACGTCCGACGTTGACTTTATGTTAACACTAATACAGCATAATTGCATATTAAGATTTTTGTTTGTTTTTTCTGTATATTTTTCTTCATACTGTCGGATATATATCCATATATTTGCTTACATATATAAATATATATATATATATATATATATATATATATATATATGTGTGTGTGTGTGTGTGTGTGTGTGTGTGTGTGTGTGTGTGTGTGTGTGTGTGTGTGTGTGTTTCACTAAATATAGCAGACAGGGAAGATTTAATAATTTTTTTATTTAATTTTTGCAGCATTATTACGTTTTTCTGTTTCGTAGCAGTAAAGGAATCCAGAAACAAATGACGTCACACATTATGAAATGGACAAAGTCCGACAATTATTTTAAGACATTTTTATGTTTATACATTCTTTTTATAGATACAAATATTTAAGTATATATATTTCATAATGTGTGACGTCATTTGTTTACATTGGATACGCCATGAGCAGATATGAATGTACGTGAGAGATTCATGCAAGATAAAAGTTTAACTATAGTCAATTCGACCGCGAAAAATTAAAATAAAGTAAAAATAAACGAATTAATAAATTACGAATGCACACATAAACACCGGAAAATGTAATAATAATAAATAATTAAGTAATCAATAATAAATAATGTGTAGAAAGTTAACAAGTAACTTTAAAAAATAGCTGCAAATAACGCAGTCAAACTCACAATTGTTTCCACTAAGTAGCTTCTAGAATAATTTAAACTATAACCGTTACAGCCCACCCAATAATACAATAGATTTTGCTACCCATAATACACCATTAATCAGCATATATACATAGCCGGAAGAAAATACAAGACGCGCATCATGGCAATTACGTTTAATCATGGAACAGACAACGATGATTTGTGTCGACGGTAGTGTCACATTTTATATTCACAAAAAAATCTATCCTTGATATTGGGCATTTTCAACCATAAATCTAGCATACCTTAAGACGTTATTTACATTATTCGGATTATTGTCCTCATCTTTGTCGCCATATTTCTCACAACGTTTCAGCCGTTGTACGCTCCGGCCTTCTTCAGGTGGTTGGAATTTTTGTGATAAATATGGCGACAAAGATGAGGACAATAGTCCGAATAATATAAATAATGTACATAATACCTCATCTCAAAAATATTAATACTATATATATATATATATATATATATATATATATATATATATATATATATATATATATATATATTATTGCAGCAAACTTTCTGGGAAATATGTTTCGTTGAATGTAACGGACAAGGAACATTTCTTAATGTTTTATTGAGAACTACGATTAACAACCCCCCACCTCGAGAATAGCTAAAGAATTGGTTGAAAATGCTTGGGAAAATAGACATTACGGAATATATATATATATATATATATATATATATATATATATATATATATATATATATATATATATATATATAATTAGTATTTAGTGCGTTAGGAAGACCTTGAAGTTGATTTACTTTTCTGTTTCCTATCACCAATATGATATTAATCCACCGGCGACAAAAAGTTAGTGGTGGTAAAAAAAATAAAAAAAAATAAAAACATTTAGTCGTAAATGTGTTTCAATGTAAATAGTAATGTATTTTGGGAATTAATTCTATTAGTTGCAAACAGAAAACTGTCTGTCGATTAGAATTATGTATAATTTTGGGGGGTATTAGTTTACAATGTGTTAACAAGATGTCGATAATTGAATATCGAAAATATGATCGATTCACCTAACGAATATATTTTTTATTCCCAACGGATATATTAATTATAAAAATAATAAAAAAAATCAAATTTCTGCTCAGACGAGAAAGAAAATAAACAAATTAAATAAAGTCCTGATGTATTAGCTCGGACGCTGTCTTGAAAAACGTTCAAAATTTGACTCAATAAAATAATTAGAATGTCTGTCAGAACCTTCCGATATCTCAGACTGTTCAAAAGTTGTAAGAAATCAGCCAAGCCCAATTTTTAGGGAAGACGCAGGACATGGGGATAATATTTTCTGACTTTTATTTGTTGTTTCAAACATTGGTGTTTGTATTATTAGAGTATCTCACCTTAATTTCGATTCTACCATTCAAACTGGGCTTTTAAGTTGTTTAAAATGATCCCCATCCCTACCATATATTTTAAATATTGTAATTATCCAAAGCACAACCGAAGCGTAAATATTCCGGCTGATAGAAATGAATTTTAATGTCAAAACTGCCGGTGATGTTACTCTTTATTCATTACAATATATATTCACGCAGTTTATAATAAAGAATGTAAAATTTAATTTGAATACGTTGGATACATTGTGTTGAACTAATAAATTAATACACTTCCAGACCTTATCTTATTATATCAGAATGTTTTCTAGTTACGCTCAACAGAATAAAATTAGAAAATATATTACTAATTTTTAGTTTCAATCTCTGATAAAAATGAGTGATAAAAATCTACTTGCACTGAATGTATAGACGAACCATTACAGATGCATCCTAGGAATTCTTCATAGCCAATAAAAATGCTCCATTCTTGCTTTTACTCATAAGTTTTTCTTTCTTGCCTTGAGATCGGTAATAAACAACTGACTGTATCCCTTTTGCTGGTGAACACCATTTCTATTTTATGAACATTTTATTTTCATTACGTTGTCTCGTATTATTTTCTCATGTTTTTCTTCCTGCCCATATTGTTGTTGCTGAGAATTTTGTCAGTTCCGCATAACGATTACTGCTTCCTCAGCACTATGCTTTAAAAAAAAAACACATTTACTAAGCAATGATCTTATCATCCACTGAAAAGTTTATCGTGATATCGAATATATAAAATAGAAGAAGCGATTGGAAAAAAATATAGCACGTCTCGGGTCCACCATATGAAGAAGTTGGCATCAGCCTTCAATACACTTGATGTTATATTATAAAATTGTATTCTTATAGACAGAAGTACACACAATATTTCCCTAACATGCATCACCATCAAAATCTCCATTATTAGGTGCGATATTTGTTGAATAATACCAAGCATTCATATAACATAATCGGAAAAAAATTGGGAAGTCTGCATATACCGTACCTTCAAGGACTTATCAATTTTTATGTACCATTAATATCCACATTAAAACCTCGATTCAATATCCCAGGGTTTAAGGAATAACTAATGTAAAAAAAAAATAGTTATAGATCACATAGCACATAACGCGTTGACTTTTTATTTTTTTAACGAACGAGATTTGGTAAATATCAGAACAAAACATTCATTGAGTTCGTATTAATTTACTAAATACACGTCAAACTTTTTAGCTATAAATTTATCTAAAAATGGAAAATCTTCTTGAGTTTAACTTTTTTAAATACAGTTTTCATTATGAATATCAATAGCTATGTTGGTTCCAATTTAGACGAAATAACAGTTAAGTACAAAAGGCTTCACAAATTTAGAGACGTATCCTAAAGAGGAATATTATTATTTTTCCCTAACAAATAAAAAAAGGACAATTCTCGGTCTTATATCTCATAATTTTATCCATATTTGTCTTGAAATCAGAATGCTGTAACCACTTGACTGTATTCCATTTGCATGTGAAGACAATTCTTTGTGTGTTTTTCGTCTTATTACTGCTGCTTTACCTAGTTTTGAATTACATATTTATTGTTTGCTTAGTATTGTCTTTCCCTGTTCTTTTTCTCCCTTTTCGATGTGTTCATTGAGAACGTTGTCAATTCTGTTTGTTCCGAATGTTGTCAACTGCACTTAACCCTGTTAAGTTACTCCAGACCTATTTGTCATCAATGTGTGTGTGCGTGTTGTGTGCGTGTGTGAGTGTGTTGTGTATGCGTGTGTGTGTGTGTGAGTGAGTGTGTGTGTGTGTGTGAGAGAGAGAGAGAGAGAGGGAGATAGGGAGAGAGAGAGAGGGGGAGATAGCGAGAGATAGACACACCCAACGCAATGTTCCGGGTTGTTTAATTTAAGTTTTCTGTTAAGAATTTCTTCTGTCGCACTTCTCCCTTGTAGAACTCTCCTACGACTTCTTGCTTTCCAACCAAATTTAATCTTCAAAAATCTAAATCCGGTATCAATAATCAACATCTATCGCTTTGAATCCTGTACCGTTATTGTCTTCTCTCCTTAGAAAAAACCTTTCTTCATCGGATTATTTCACTCCAAGTAATCCCGTGCGTCTTAGTGTTTGTATTGAAATGATATAAAAAAAAAACAGTGTAGACATGGTGCTATTACTGACTGATCACCGTACAGATTGATTGATAGGTAAATTTAATTGTCTTAATCGATACAGTAAATAAGCTTCATACGTTAGAACTTGTCAACATAAAAAAAACCCCAAAAAACTAATATTTATGCTGAAAGATAGCTTACTGTCTGGAAATTTGTCAGAAAGAAGAAAGAAATCGATACCAGACGAATATAGTTTTCACATCACTCATACGCAATAAACTTTGCTCTTTTTTACTTGCTCGCAATAAATATTTCAAATATCGTCAAAAACTTTTTTCAGGCTCTTTTTTTTTTTTGGCAGTATTATCATTTCCATTAAAAGACATAGACTTGCTTCAAATTGACAGATTTAATATGAATACATAAAAAGCGCATTTCGTTTCTAAACAGTTCGTTTTTTTTTGTTTTGTTTTCAAACATCCAAAATGCACTCGTTCAATCCAAAACATCTTTATTTATACAGAGAACCTGTTCGTACATTTGAAGTCAGATATCTGCAATGATATGCACATAATCACGTATACACACACACACACACACACACACACACACACAGACGTAGATAGATAGAGAGATTGATACGGACAAACATGAATAGATAGATAGATAGATAGATAGATAGATAGATAGATAGATAGATAGATAGATAGACATGGGCAGTTTGGAATAGACAGGTACAGATAGACTGTAATATAGAGATAGATAAAGACAGACAAAACAAAATAGATAAATAGATATATAGACAGATAGATGCGCAAATATAGATAGATAGATAGATAGATAGATAGATAGATAGATAGATAGATAGATAGATAGATAGATATGGGCAGTTTGGAATAGACAGACACAGATAGACAGACTGTAATATTGAGATAAATAAGGACAGATAAAACTAGATAGATAAATAGATATAGAGACAGATAGATGCGTAAATATGAGGATAGATAGATAGATAGATAGATAGATAGATAGATAGATAGATAGATAGATAGATATTGAAGAGGGTGGGATATATATATATATATATATATATATATATATATAGATAGATAGATATATAGATAGATAGATAGATAGATAGATAGATTTTGAAGATAATGGGATAGATAGATAGATAGATAGATAGATAGATAGATAGATAGATATAACGGCTGAGATAGATAGATAGATAGATAGATAGATATTGAAGAGGGTGGGATAGATAGATAGATAGATAGATAGATAGATAGATAGATAGATAGATAGATAGATAGATAGATAGATAGATACGGACAGTCTAGAATAGATAGATGTCTATAGGGACTACTGGACAGCAATATGTACAATACTTTTCAGCAACCGTAAAACTGTCCTTTTTAGGACAACGCACTTCAGCAACAAGTTAACTGTCCTTTTCATGACAATGCCCTTCGGCAACAACAAAACTGTCCTTTTCATGACAACGCTCTCCAGCGACCACGAAGTTGTACTTCTCAGGGCAACGCTTTCCCACGATTTCCAAGACTGTCTTTCTCAGGACAACGCTATTCACACCCTCTACATGAGCTTGCGTTATATTTTACCTAGTGCACTGTAAAATAGTTTTTGTTTATCTATTTTTCTTTAGCAACAATAAACTTGGTAATATACTTTTTTTTTTTTAACGCAAATCGTCGTCTTGTTTGTGGTAGTCTTCTGTCATTCAATATCTGTTTGAGGGACAATATACCACCCGTAACAACTCTCATCAAATACACACTCCTTGGGAAGGATAGAGGAGTATACAACCATGCACACAGAAACATATAGATGATAAATTCAGTCTTCTTAATTTTACCGAAGGCTACATAGGAATAAAATGCTTGAAAGCTGGACATTTAGATGGCAAAATACTCAGTTAATGGATATTGAAAGAGATAAAAGAGACTTTGAAATGTTAAACGTAAGAGAAGGAAGACTAAAACTTAGAGTATGGACTAGCTCAGCTAGAAGTTAGAGGAATTTCCACGGGTTAGCCTAATTCTTGTAATACCAAACTGAACCCTTTCTTCCTTCCTTAGACTGCGGAACTTAGTTCCAAATAAAGGATTCTAACAATTTGATTAAATGGAAATCTTCAACTGGTGAGTTGGTCGATTGAGAACCGATAATAAAATAGCAAATATTTCATTTACGCGGTATGTTTACAGTACATACACGTGTATCATGAAGACATTTGAATACCTAATTTTGAATTTAATTTTCAAGGATGGGAGGGGGGTTCACATCATACAAGAGATATTGAATTAGCATACTGTTTGCCCTGTCTACGCCTTTGAATATATTCGATTACTGTAGTCAAATTACTTTCAAATTTGGGCCTTCAAAGGTCGCATGATACGCGAGTTTATCCGGTAACCGAATTTAAACTTCAGTCTGTCCCAGTCTGTTTATAACTGAACATACTTTTTTTTTTTGGTGGGTGGGGAGATCATGATCAGTGTTTTAATTCGTTCCAATAAATAGCAACTTCAGCTCACTAGCAAAATTCTTGAAGCTAACATTATCATCATCATCATCATAATCGTCGTCATCATCATCACCAGCAGTTGCAGCATCAGAGCTGTTTCGACTCGAAAACATACTGTAAAACCATGTGATTTCCCATCTTCAGAAACTGTGCAAATAATTCTTATCAGTCCTCTTGAAACCTCCCTGTCCAGTGCTAACTGACGAAAGCTCTTCAGGTATTCCAAGAAGCTCTTCAAGGCTTTTACGCGGAATGATGGAACTTTATCGGCCGTTCTTTTCATTGCGTTGTTCAGCGTGCATGCGATGTTTGTTGGCAGTCGTCTGCGTAAGGGCGATTCATCGTTTTTTCCGAAATAATAAAAGCATTGCTTTATGAGAAATAGATTGCACATCTAATGGCAGAACATGTTCAAAAAAATGTCCTTTATTATAAGAGGCTGAAAAGTGATATCGGTAATGTTTTACAAATTATACAACTGGAAATATTGTCAATTTGATGTTTAACTTCGATAGAATAACTAGTGTTTTTCTTCATTCTTCCTTGCCAATCTCCACGTAGCAGAATTGTATGTGAACATTGGTTTTACTATCGTGATTTACAATTATAGTCAAGTCTTTTCACTAATATTATCTTTTCTAAACTATAAATTCTTCAAAATAGTCAGACTAGCGATTGCCAAATGTTTATGCCTGACTATACTCTCAGCGTCTTATAATAAAGTTGGACATCATAGAATTTCAGCCATATCATTGAAAACAATAAACTGTGCCTCTTACATTGTAAACCTCAAACTCTAGTGGCTCTTAGGCCTTGTAAGGATTGACCATCATTGTGAAAAACAACATAGAAATCCGCATTTCGTGCGCTCACTCCTTAGTAACTAGGTATACTGAGAGTGGTAAATATATTAACATATGCGATTGGCAATACGGGATTATAAATAAAATGTTCCAATGTCAGTAGCGGATAGAAAAGTAAGGTTTTGATTTGTTAGAATTCTGAAGTTTTTTTTTTTCGTAGTATTTATCTACTTTAAAACAGAAATGCATTTATTTTATTTGTCAGTTTCTTGTTAGCATCAGACATGTGCATATTTTTCGTTTACGGAGAATTTACGACTGACAATGTTTTCTAATTCTATCTGTGAAAAAACGATTGAATTTTCGTCACGAACGAATGGAAAAATGGAAAATTTTAGACATGTAGGTATAAAGTAATATATATATATATATATATATATATATATATATATATGTGTGTGTGTGTGTTTGTATGAGTGTGTATATATATATATATATATATATATATATATATATATATATATATATATATATTTATATGAGAACACACACAGTTTTATAAATAGATTGATGGAGAGAAAACAGTATTGACACAGGAATCAACAGAGTCCGTTCTTTATCTGTTTCTACAGATTTCAAACAATATAAGTGCAAATGAAAAATATATGGGTATGGATATATATATCTAAATTAAACATA
>CAHIKZ030004770.1:1050000-1080000 GCA_903632075.3 Acanthosepion pharaonis | reverse complement strand
GTTGATATGGCATAAAACAAAACAAACCAAACCAGTCAAATGTAACAGACGTTCATTATTAATAGTTATCATTTGGAAAATCATTCAGCGGCATTTTCATTTCTTGTTACAGGAACCTGAAATTCCGAGGGAAGAGAAATTTGACAATGCGCCGTCTACATGAATTTAAACCTGATACTAAAATGACATCCAGACCCCACCCTCTTATTGTTGAAATACTTAAATGGAACCCCATTTCTTTATCCTGCACTTCTCACCTGTGAAACTCCCTTCCGTTTACTTGCTTCTCTGTTAATTACAATCTTCAAAATATTAAATAAAACTCCAATCGCCATCTTCTATCTTCTTGAATCCCTTTCATCTTTAGTCCTTCCACCAATCCTCCATATATTTCATTCTTTTCTCTCACTTCCTCTTTCTGTAAACACATGCGTACTAGTCGCATTCCTGCTTTGCTTGGGGTGGAATGATTAATTAAAAAATGTCTTCCTAAAATTGCCAAACGTTTGCCACGAAGAAATGGATCCGAGTTGGGGGCATAGCAGATAATGTAGTAGCAATTTGTTTCACCAGTTTTTATAAAGTTGATTAAGTAAAAAAATCTCCAACTTAGGACGAGATTTTTAATACCGTTGCTTCACACTGTGGCGGGCGGTAACGTAAGTTTGAAGAAACAGATTTCCGCGTCAATACAATATATCCACTCTTGAAAATAAAAATCGCCTGTGCCACTCTAAGAGTTCAACATAAACGAAACAAAAAATATCAAACAGTAACGGAACTTGTATATGAAAATAGTAATTCAGATAAAAAGTAAAAAAGATATGGACAGACTAACAGAAATAGAGATATAATGAAATCAGATAGATAAAGAAGAGACTGACACAGATAGATAGATAGATAGATAGATAGATAGATAGATAGATAGATAGATAATGAAGAAACTGACATTGATAATGAAAGACAGACAGACAGAGAGACAGAGAGATAGATAGATAGATAGATAGATAGATAGATAGATAATGGAATTCACATAATAAAGAAACTGACATTGATAATGAAAGACAGACAGATAGGTAGGTAGGTAGGTAGATAGATAGATAGATAGATAGATAGATAATGAAACTCAGATAATAAAGAAATTGACATCGATAATGAAAAAACAGACAGACAGATAGATAGATAGATAGATAGATAGATAGATAGATAGATAGGTTAAAAAGAAACACAATGATATATAGATAGAGTGCCATGTAAACATTCTCTGATAAAAAATCTATGGATTGTCCTATAAAAAATGACAACACAGATCACTTCGCCATTTAATCTTCTTTGAAGTTGTTCCCTTCTGAAGCCACACACTTTATGCAGTTTCATTTCCATCGATGAAAACCTTCCTGGGACTCTTTTTTTTGCATATCGAGCAGCTGCCTCGTCGCATGTCTTGGATTACCTTAACGTCTTAAAATCTTGTTCCTTTCAAGTTGGATTTCATTTCTTAAGAGGAACATGTCGCAAGGTTTGGTATCTGGAGAATATGGTGGTTACCGGACCACTGGAAATTTGTACTTTCCTCAAAAACTGATGCACAAACCAGGTCACTCATAGAACCTCTCCAGGGCGCTGAGACGAGTACACTCTGCAAACTTTATTTTCAAGCACTGACTTAAAGTATGGAAGTGACCGAGAACATTATAACAGCGTGAATACTCGATAGAGTTCAAAGTCAATCTGTGCCAAGCGGTTTCACTCTGCATAATTATCAACACACACACCCACAGACACACACAAGCACAAACACACACACACATATATATATATTATGAATTAACTGTTTTAAAACATGATTTTTTCGCTACACAGTAATAACCATGTTTCAAAAATGGAAGCTAAAAACTTTAAATTTAATTTTGTAATTAAGTTAAAATCATTAATTCCATTTCATCCACAAGCGAATTAATGCTCTGTAAATTTATATTGAGCACTATTTTGTAAAAAATAAAAATATCAATAAGAACGCCGGATTACATATCTTACTTTCTTTATATATATTATATATATATATATATATATATATATATATATATATATATATATATATCATTAATGAGGACTGACAAGATACTGCACTGAAATTTGATTTTGTCTTTTCTAGACTAACTGTGTAAAACTTGCCCGAATGCTTCGTATGTCCGAATGCTTCGTATGTCCGAATGCTTCGTATGTCCGAATGTTTCCTATGTCCGAACACCTTCAGCTATTCTTTTAGCCTTTATCAAGGAGTTTTTAACTGAATGTGTAGATATTATATGTATCTAAAGTTATGAGAATGTCTTTTGTATTTTCCAAAGACGGTCAGCATATTGTGACCGAGTTAATGTTACTGAGTGTTGGTTTTATCTTTTTAATTATCAATACTTCCATTTATCAATTTTTACATGTGAATGAAGTTATTATACTTGTATTTCCTACTAGAATATAGCGGATGGAGTTTGGGAGATTTCCCTGTGTGTTTAAATGTGTCCTAATTTTGCTCTGGTCAGGGAGATGTAGCGTAAGTCTTCTTGTTAGGCATATAGTGTTATGAGCAACAGAATTATTCCTGAATTTAGTTTGATAAGAAACAGAGTTCCTTAAGGGTCATGAGAATTCAGAAATGATTTTGGTTCTCTGTAATTTGGATATTGCAGGTGAGTTGTTGCTGGAAATAAGGTTATTTGTTTTCATTTTTTATCGTAGATAATCTAATTTTCTTGTTCTGTTCGACCGGAGTTCTGTATTTCTTTATAATGTTTCTCAAAAAAAAATAAAAAATAAAAAATCGTCCTGCTTGTGTATTTCATTGTTATAGAAAATGTAAATGTTATTATTTTTATCTATATATTCAGTGTTGCTATTGGTTACCTTAGAAGGAAATACGTATTTTAGAAAATAAAAATAAAAGAAATTATTTACATTATTCGGACTATTGCCCTTATCTTTGTCACCATATTTATTACAACATTTCGGCCGTTTTACGCTCCGGCCTTCTTCAAGTGGTTGGAATCTCGAACTGAAGCCTTTATTTCGCTCACTGGGGTAGACTGTTCTAGTTCCACGTGCCATGTTTAATGGATGTCAGTTATCAGTTATCTCCTGTTAATTCCCCTCTCCATGTTCCAAGAACACATGGCACAGTGGATAAAGGCGTTGGTTAGATCCAGTGACAGGACACAAAGGGTGTGAGTTCAATAGGCGAGTAAGGCAGTGGAGAATTTGAAGAGGGGAATTAACAGGAGATAACTGACATTCATTAAACATGGCACGTGAAACTAGAACAGTCTACCCCAGTGAGCGAAATAAAGGGTTCAGTTCGATATTCCAACAACTTGAAGAAGGTCGGAGCGTACAACAGCCGAAACGTTGTAATAAATATGGCGACAAAGATGAGTAAATTAGTCCGAATAATGTAAATAGCGTACATAATACGTCATCTCAGAAATATAGACAGATACTGAAAGGCCGAAACGTTGTAATAAATATGGCAACAAAGATGAGGACAATAGTCCGAATAATGTAAATAGCGTACATAATACGTCATATCAGAAATATAGACATATACTGAAAGGCCGAAACGTTGTAATAAATATGGCGACAAAGATGAGGACATTAGTCCGAATAATGTAAATAGGGTACATAATACGTCATCTCAGAAATATAGACAGATACTGAAAGGCCGAAACGTTGTAATAAATATGGCGAAAAAGACGAGGACATTAGTCCGAATAATGTAAATAGGGTACATAATACGTCATCTCAGAAATATAGACAGATACTGAAAGGCCGAAACGTTGTAATAAATATGGCGACAAAGATGAAGACAATAGTCCGAATAATGTAAATAGGGTACATAATACGTCATATCAGAAATATAGACATATACTGAAAGGCCGAAACGTTGTAATAAATATGGCGACAAAGATGAGGACATTAGTCCGAATAATGTAAATAGGGTACATAATACTTCATCTCAGAAATATAGACAGATACCGAAAGGCCGAAACGTTGTAATAAATATGGCGACAAAGATGAGGACAATAGTCCGAATAATGTAAATAGGGTACATAATACATCATCTAAGAAATATAGACATATACTGAAAGGCCGAAACGTTGTAATAAATATGGCGACAAAGATAAGGACATTATTCCGAATAATGTAAATAGCGTACATAATACCTCATCTCAGAAATATAGACAGATACTGAAAGGCCGAAACGTTGTAATAAATATGGCGACAAAGATGAGGACAATAGTCCGAATAATGTAAATAGGGTACATAATACCTCATCTCAGAAATATCGACAGAAAAAAAAAGACATATCCATAGCTCTAGATACTGGCTTGAATCTAAGCATTCAGTTGAAAATAAAAATACATTTTTATCCTTGATAACTGTTAAAAGAATAACCGAAAGCTCACGGACATACAAAACATTCCGACAATTTTGACACACTTTATGTCCAGAAAGGAAACACTTATAAGAACACAAGAAAATAATTGAAGAATTTTTTTTTCAAATTTGGAGGAAAAGCGCTTCGAGACATAACGTTTTGTTTTTTTTCTTTTCTTTTTACTCTTGGTTCAGTCGTGAAAAGCTTCCTTCATTATTTATCTCTCCAATATTTATTTCGCATGTCGGGCTGTTCCTTTTGCTGAAAAACATATATTTTTTTTAAAGTGTTTAGTCCTTTCTTCTCGCTTTTATTTACGAGCTTATCTTGGAGTTCATGCAGTTTCCTTTCTGTATCTGCTATCAAACCGCCCCCTCTGCATATTTTAAGTTGTTAAGATTGTGATCACCAATAATAAATACTGTAAAAAAATTTAATTCTCTCGGGATTACTTCAATGTTAAGATTGAATAAATCCAGTGTCACGACATAATCCTTGTTTTAGACCTATTGTGTATTTTACTGAATTAATTTTCTATCCGTTTGAAGGTGGTATGCTATCAATATAAGTTATGGATAATTCTAATAACCTTTCCAAATAAATCAAGCTCATTGTTCAAGCAAATCTGTTCATTGTGGCGTACTTTATCAAAAGCTTTTACATAATCTTGCTCATTTGTGTTATTATCATAACTTTGCGGCCGATCTAAAGCCTCCGTTATGTCCTTGTTAATCCGAGTAACCTTCAGGGAAACCATTATTTAGTATACGGTGCTCCTCGCTCTGCAGTCTTGCTTTGTTTTTATTTAGTACTAAACAACCCGTGAGCCGTTGGATCAATGGCGGTTCAGGTTATAAAATATTGAAGATGAATTCAACATTCTATTGAAATGAAAGTTACTTTTATTATGATGCATTTAAATGTTTCATTTCGTTCGTGTCACCATTGATCCGGTTTACAAGTTCATGTTTAACGTTTTACTGATTGTTTACAGCATTTAATAAGAATAGAACTTCCGGTATAAATTTGAACTCTAGTAACAGCATTTATTTATGGCATATGCGAACACTTGTGCAAAAACTAAAAGTAATCGTTATATTAGTGCATAAAAAACTCGTATTTTAAATCTTATTCACTTAAAATATTTTTTATTCCGATTAACATAGAAATATTTTTTAATGTGCCAGAAAAAAATTTTTTAAATCATATTCACCTGGAAATATTTTTTAAATCGGCCAAAAATATTTTTTTAAATATTTGAAATATAATTTGTTTGAAGAAAGCTGAAATATAAATAATTACTCTACAAAAAATTCGATGAAACGGCAAATCGTGATCTCTTTTCACCTGTCTTTAACTTTAAAATATTTTAATTAAAAAAAAATGTCTGTTTGAAGAAAGTTAAAATAAAAATGTTTACTGTATGAACAACTCGTATTTTTTAATCTTATTCACTTAAATGAGATTAACTTAAATCATTATGCACCAGATGGACGCACCACACAAGCAATCGCAGCCTTTTAGTATTATATAGATTAAGCGCCCTGTTAACACTGAGTCCAAGTCTAACTGCACAACCCAGGGACTGAACGCATAATTAGTCACGAAATTCATGAATGAAGTCTTTAAACCACTAGTATATTTTACTTGGAACAATTCTGAATGTAGAAGTAATCTCTCTGCTAATGGGACAGCATTGGCCGTTGCTTGTCGCGATTAACTGTATTCAAAGAGTCTCCCCTCATACAATATATGCCCATCAGCCAAAATAATTCATGCCTGTAGGCACGATCAGGAATTCTGATTTTTAAGGTGGACGTTGTTTCATCAATGGAACTTTAAAAATCAACGCAAGTTTTTTACTTCCATTTTATCATGCCTAGTTTAAAAAATACGATTCAGAAAACTTTATGGGCATCCTTACCGCCATTTATTGATTAAAGTATTCGTTATTTCTTCGATTTTTTTATTTTCTAATGTTTTGTTAATTTTTTAATTTTTTTAACTTTTAATTTTTTTTTTTTTTTAGATTTTAATTTTTCTTTTTCTTTTCTTCCATTCTTTTTCTTAATCGATAAATTTTTCGTTCGCACGGTTTTCTCTGCTTCTTTTTTTTATTTTTTATGGCGTTGCTTATTTTATTCTTTCTTCCTGTCAGCCTCATCCAGCAGCCATTTTCACCCAAATACATTAAATCAAGAAGGTGATCTCGTACAAAGTGTTTCCCCAGCAACCCCGCACATGGAGGCCGTTGCGACACGACCGTTAAAATGCACGCCTGCATCGAACACATGTCAGAGATTAATTTAATTATTATGACCGTGCACCAGGATACACTTTCCCCTGATGCACAACCTTTCCCTCTGGTGCGTCTAACACGCTGACCAGGACTGCATTTACAACACTTAGTCATGTCCAGAAATATAGATAAATGACAAACACTGTACAGTTTGTAGTAAGCATAAAGGCACATTGTACTAAATTATGATTAAATCAATCGTAACATCATCAATCTTGTTGTGTAATGTGAAAATCGGCGAGTCGGGTTCAAATCGCAAACAAAATATAATCCCTTCAGTAAAAATGCCTTGAAAAAAAGGGTAGGTATCTGACTATTCTTCTCCTCACTGGGTATTTTAATTGTCTTGGATAACGACCATTCTAAGAGAAATAAAATTGACTTTCAAACCGCCGGGGAATCAATGGAAAACTGCACTAGTATCTGTCGCAATAATGCGTGACAATTCGTAGATAATTACTGAAACGAGGTTTGGCTACTTTCTGAAAGCATTCAAGATTTTTTTTTCTTTTATCGATATTTTACCCCAGACGAGGCGAAAAGGGCAATATGAGGGTCGGTGTTAATGAGAGAAGGGGACAACAAAGAAAATGTTACTGGTTAGAAAGGACAATGAAAAGAACAGAATCAAAAGAGACAGAAGATGACGACTAACATGAAACTAATTCTTAAGAGAGCATAGATGACAGAAAATCAAGACACTAGAAGAGAGTTCAGCAGGCGAAAAGTGCATGAGAAAAAACTATTAAAATATAACTAAAAGCTACGTTGATCAATTTTAACAGAAAAATGAGGTTGTCTTGGATGAATTTAATAAAAATAAAAAAATTCTAACTACGTATGTATCTCTATCTATAAAAGGCAGGATGTGTGTGTGTGTGTGTGTGTGTGTGTGTGTGTGTGTATGTAACGAATGCACGGCCGCAATTTTCGACGAATTTGCACCAAAATTTACATGCACATGCTCCAAGTTAGCACAAAAGCCAAGACCGACTTTGCATTTCCCAACTCCCATCATTAGTGGAAATAATCGATGTTTCATGCTTCTACGGCAGTTTTCATGTAGTTTGCGGCCATTTTCTACTGGCCAGAGTGAGAGCCTATAGCTGGCTGCCACGAATAGGCAGGAAGATTCTATTGGCCAGCGTGAGAGCCAACAGCTGACTGACACGAATTTTAACTAGCATGCTAGCATGCAAAAAAAATTGATAGCTACATTCGTCACATGTGGGGAAAATATTAATCTGCATGGCACTTTACTTCGATTGGCTCATTCGCTTGCTTAAACTCAACGTTGATTCTGATTCTGCAGAACTGGTTTGGGTATGAAAAAGTATTTGTTGTTAACATTCTTTTTTCATTCGGTTTTTCCAGTTACGAGTCCTTTTTTAAAGCTGATCGTTTTGTGTTCAACATCAGCACGGCAAAGGGCACTCCTTTAAAGGCAAGGAAGGGCAAAAAATATTTTAAGTCAAGTGATAGCGATTTTTGAATCAAGCACGGGCAACACAGGCCATGCTGCTAGTATATATATATATATATATATATATATATATATATATATATATATATATATATATATATATATATATATTACAGAGAGGAGAGAAGCGCAAACGTTTTTATTTATACTATGGATTTTTAAATATATATTATACTTTATTTTACATATTCTTGCTACACGGGTTTCCGATTTCGGGACCTTCATCATCAAAGAGTGGTTATTTCCAAATATTATTAAATGCAATTAATTTTCCTTATGTTTCCTGATGTTTAACTATTGTCTTTTGTGGGTAGTAGTAATCAAATTTTTTCTTGGGACTGTGGAGAAAATATTCTGCTTAAGGGGTAATAAATCAATTACGATTGGTTAGAGAAAGAGCAAAGGAACGACGTGTTTCTTCTTAACTTTTTATAACATATCTCCATTGTTGGGTATTGTGTGTTTTTGCTAATATGTGTGTATATATTCCTTGTCCATACATATATATTCTTTTAGTATAAGCAATTAATATATATATATATATATATATATATATATATATATATATATATATATATATATATATATAAACTATGAAATCTCCACAAATATTCTTCAATGCCAATAATTGATAGCAGAACCTTTGTTTTATACCAACAGTTTCCCACACTTAATAATTCTCGAATTCACCCTCGCGTGGTCATGTGTGATGTCATGAGCAGCGATGCGATTTTCGCTTCTAGCGTCTTATATGCACGAGTTTGTCGTTGCTTGGAAATCTTCTATGTAAACAGAAACAGACTATCATCACTGTCTTGTCCGTGTATTACTTAATATATTGTAATATAATTATCATCTTTGATAATGGCTAATGTAAGCCGAAAGCTTAGATTGGATTAAAAAATATGGATCAATATTGTGATTTTCTTTCTTCGTTTCATGATAATGTTATTAAGCTTATCAGACGATATGAAAAGAATTTACATAAAATAAATAGACAACACTTGTCTATATTATATAATGAAGCATGTATCAATATATATATATATATATATATATATATATATATACAGACGCGCACACACTTATACAGTGTGCTATGGATACATTGTAGTCTAAATTACACAAAAATGAAAATAACACTGTCATCTCATTTTAACATATATATTTACGAAAATTACTCAAAAAGCTTCAACCACGGTCTCAAGACAACTTCTTAATCTCCTGCAATACTTTTGGATAATCTCCTTCTTTAAGCTGGTGAAAACTGCCATAATCCTTACCTTCAGTTCATCATCGCTGTTGGTATCTCGTTCAACTGCGTCCCACATCTGTTAGATTGCCAGATGTAAGGGATAATGTAGTTGCAGAAATTTTCTGACAGCCATAACTATGTTCATTCACCTGGTTATGTGACATGGTGGAGAATCTTGTTGCCCGTCATAGGGTTTCCAGCAGCCGATCTCTTGACCCAGGGCAGCACTATCTCCTCAAGGCAATTGATGTAGGTAGGCATCCGTGTTGAGACTGAAGCCCTACCCTACAAATTTAGAATTTCTTTTCTTATCAGAATGATCAAAATGAGTTTTTCAAACTGCCGTACCTTCGCAATCGCCATTAAACTCATCCATCATCTGTTCTCAGATTGTTAAGCAGTACAGCATGCCGTTTCCAAGTTTCTGTCGGAGTAAATTGCGACATGGTGTTTTTTTGTAACACTGACCCTACTATACTGAACAGTCGACAATATATATATATATATATATATATATATATATATATATATATATATATATATGAAAAATATGAGTTTTCAGACAGGAATCGAAACTGTATTACTATACGGAAACCGTCATTTGCCCTGATGTGCTGTACCATTCAGCTACAGAGAAGCACCTGGTTATCAATGTCCGAATTACTGTTTATCGCAATCTTTGACGATTTTTAGCGATCGATAATTTCTGCTCACGAAACCTATGTTAAAGCAAACATTGACAACATATCATGAAATGGATTAAGTCCGACAATTATTTAAAATATTTTCTGATAGACATTATTTTTATTGATGCAATTTATTTAAGTAAATAGTCCATTTTTAATTTAGTACTATTAATTACATTTACCGGCCTGAATGTTCGAGAAATTTTGTAGAAAATATGTGTTATCCGACAGGAATCAAAGGATATAGCACATCAGGCCGAATGACGGTTTCGATATAGGAATACAGGTTTGATTCCTGGAGGAGAACGATTATTTTCGGGTCGATAAATGTAATTAATACTGTTTAATTAAAACAGAGCATTTGCTTAAATAAAATAACGTATAAACAGAAAATACATTAAATAATTGTTGGAATTAATCCATTTCATTATACACACGCACACACACACACACACACACACACACACACACACACATATATATATATATATATATATATATATATATATATATATATATAAAGGATTAAGATTTAAGAAACACCATATATTTTTATAGGAAGTACCCAATTTTTAAAATATTAAAATAATATTAAAATAGAGCGTTAATAATATTATATGAAAAGATTTCTTTGAAATATCAATTTTATTCCGACTTCGAAGGTTTTTGGTAAAATTTTCAGTCTTCAGGGTTTGTGGTATCAAACAGTATTTCCAATTTGTTTTTTTTTTTAATTTGTTCCTCGTCTTTTATTTTACTCCATTTTGTACACGTGCGTATTGAATTTAACGCGATCACGTTCAGGAAATTTGCTTTTGTTTACATCTTTCATTTTTTCATTTGTAGATTTTACATTCAGTTTTTAATTTCTTTCTTCGAAATTTAATTCATCTTCGAAATTAAATTTTTTACTTGCAATTAAATTTCATTTTTATGGTTTATATAGAAGTTGTTATATTATATTATAATAATATTACATTAAATTGAAATATTTGTTAAATTTTATTATTAATTAAATTATAATATTTTAGTTAATATTTTTAATTAATATTTTAATTGATTTATTATGTTATATTATCATAAAATAAGCTAAGCAAATATATTTTTTCAATATGTCAGCATCGTTCCTTTATTTCATTCTTCTTATTTAATAATTTAATTTGATTTTTAAATGATATTTTTTTTTTAAACACAGTCTACAGTTCCTGTTGATAATATTATATGGGGGTATTTTTTTATAATTTCCCATTTAACTATAATAGGTATATTATTTTGTTTTTGACTCCATAATGTTGATAATGTTGTGCGATTTGAGTATTAATCTATTTTAAATGACATCAAATTATTATTAAATCTTTTCTTTTTTTAAATGGTTTCCGTTGCTCCTATGTAATTCTTTTCTTCTGTGTTCCTATTATTTGATACAATTGCTCTCTATATTATATTATTAGTTAAACATTTATTAAGTAGACAGTTATTTTTATTTCGACAATTACAGTTATTTTTATTGCTATTTTGCGGATGTGTGGTATTATAATTGTTATTGTTTTTATTTAATATTTTTATTATATTTTTTAATTATTTTCTTCATATTATTCATACAACTATAACTGATTTTTATTGTATTTCTGTTAATGATTTTTGGTAGTTTCCTATTTTTAGTGAAGTGCTTTTCAATAAATTTAAATAATATTTTTCCTATTTTTGATTAATATAAGAAGGCTTAGATTATGTTTCTTTTTCTTTCGTTTTTGCATGTTCTGTTTTTAGTTAAGTCTAATCTAATAAGTCTAATCTTTTTAGTCTAAGCTAATTTAGTAGAATATTACATAAAAACCATATAGGAAAACAAATAATAATCAAATATATAGAAACAAAAATTCAAATCACCCTCCTAATATATTAAACATATACCAATATTGATTAAGAAAAGAATTGCCACTATTTCCAGAAATATATAAAGATTTCATGGAAATATATATATATATATATATATATATATATATATATATATATATATATATATATATATATATGAATCAGGATTAAGAAAAAAGTGGTTAATCTGCTAAATTAATATACCTACGATATTTAAATGGGAAAATATAAAATAATAATTGCCAGAGGAATGCATGAAGAGTAAAAGATTAAGATTAACGGGGCAATGTCTGGAGTACTACAGCATGGTCCGAAAGTCTTGTCGCCCCTACATAGTATAATTTTCTATTTCAGATGACAGACACGACAGTTTTGAAGAGAAGCTGCTTGCAAATCTATGGAGACATGATCGCGTGCATTCTGGCAAGAGCATAGAGAATGTGCGACATGACTTCACAGCAAGATTCGGCAAACCAGCTTCTCAGAATAGGACAACAGGGCGATGTGAACATAAACTATTTCTCGCAGGAATAATTATGGACACATCGAGGACAGGACGACCCTTTACACGAAAGGATATATGTGCAGAGGTGGCGGCATCTGTGTTACGATCACCCAAAAAGTCACTAGGAAAACGGACTTGTGTTGCTTTCAGTACTTTTTTCAACTGTAATTTTCATCGAAGAAACATCGATGGGGAAAAACGAACGGGGCAAAGTCTGGAGGACTACAGCGTGATCCGAAAGTTTTGTCACCTCTATATCTTGTAATTTTCTATTTCAGATGGCTGACATGGGTTCCTACAGTTTGGGAGGGGGGCTGCTTACAAATCTATGGAGACATGATCGTGTGCATTTTGGCAAGAGCATAGAGGATGTGCGACATGACTTCTCTGTAAGATTCGGCAAAGAGGACATTAAGTGCGATGCTAACGTAGACTGTCTCTCGCAGTATTAATTATGGACAAACCGAGAACAAGACGACGATAACTCAAGAAGTCACTAGGAAAACGGTCATGTGATGTTCTCAATACTTTTCGGTAAGGGCTGACAAGACTTTTACACCACTCTGTACCCTTTTGCCATCTTCACTGCCTGAAGAAAAACTTTATCTACCGCTTTAAAAGATATATAGTTGATTTTACGCCAACTTTTTGTTTTTCTTTTAGGTTGTAATTTGTCAAACACAGATTTAATTCTGCTGTTTACTATCCTCGATGCAGTATTAGGATTAGAGGGTGGGTGATGGTCAAGTATATAAATGCTTAAACTGTTAGAGCATTATTTACGTCTCACCCACCCGCGGTATGATTTATTGACCAACCTTTTGAACGTATCAACAAAACGTTCAGCCTGACCATTTCATCTTGCGGCGTTTTTATATGTTTAACTACACAGTATTTGAAAAAGTTTTGTACGTTACTCGAAGTAAATTGGGACCCCATTATCAGATACTATAGAACGACACTCTTTTTGTTTTGGTAGTTTAATATGCATCCTTCTCGATTCCAATGCATTGAAGGTTCTCTGTGACACGTTTTCCGTCATCTTTTCTAACATTTCCCAGATATTTAAATTGGTGTATATGTTTGATTTTGGTTGATTGGTTGATTGATTCGTTTGTTTAACGCCATATCAATTCTTTATGAGTCATCTAATAACGAAATTCAGTTTTTGTTTTGTGCATAAACATGTTTGTGTGGATATAATTCAGAGAAGCGGTGATACGGGTGGGGTTTTTTTGTCGTTTTGTTAAAGATATAGTTTAGAATACAGTTTGATTTCTTTAAGAAACTGTGGAATATTATATGGAATAATGTCATGAAAGAGTTCTTTCATATTGGTTGCTTGATTTCTTTTTGCGTCATATCAACCACTGTAGGTTATTTAATGCCGAAATCTAAAATATTTTGAACACAATTTTACGGCTTCAACGGCAGACAAAATGTATTGTTGGTTATTTTGCTATAACATGTCTTGTTGATCATTTTAATATAAAAATGACTTACTGGTATTTTTACCATAAAAAACTGTATTTTTATACTTTCAAAGACTTGTTTTTGTTTAGGGTTAATTTATTTGTCCACAGCTGTGACCATAACAGATGCTACCACTCAGAGCCAGGATAGACCTGGGAACAACAGCAATTAAGAGATGGTTCCACGTTCCTCAAAACCGTCAGTCTCTCGATCACAGTCATTGCTGCCGGGTTAATTTTGGTATCTCTAGACATAAGTCACTACACGGGCTCGATTTGACCTCTCCAGTTCCTAACAAGCTTCTTAGGCTATCTGACTTGCAAGCGAACAAGCATTCTAATTTTAATGACTTACTGCAAATGAAGAATGCATAGTAAAAACGAGACGTAGATATATTTTCTCTTTGACTGTGAATCTTTAATAGTTTCTCAAACATTTGACACACACACGCAAATAATAGTTGACATATTCACCACGAAATGGTATTAGAATTTTATAAAGACAAGAAGTTCAATCTGACAGTCAATACATTTTGTACTGTGTACTAAATTACGCTGAGGTCGCAGAAATACGAAAAACGATCTCTCCAGTTTAGAAATGATGGCGGCAATTCTTTAGAAGGAGCACACACTTTTGATAATGATCTCTTTTGAAGCAGCTCTTTTTCAAAGCTCAATAAATTTATCTAGGAGGGAGAATACATCATCTTTAATTAAGCCAGAACTTTTCCAGCAAATAACAAAAAAAAAAAAAAAATCAAAAGAGAAAGTTTTTGTTCTCCCTAAACTCTCTTCATACAATCGATTGCAACCTTCGATCATTTGAAAACGTCTACTAAGCGATAACGAAAAAAAAAAAAAAAACACTTTCTGCACCTTTTCCTTTCGGCCAATGAAAGAAAAGAATAAGATGTATTTGCTTACAACAAATCTAAAAATGCAGCCTAAATAACCCTGTCTGTATCGATCAAAACACCTGAACTTTATGCATAGTAGTTTTTTATGTATCTAGTGGAAAATCTATATTTGTTACTTGTTGATTCTATCACGACGAGATGATACAATTTCAAATTTAAGTTGTTTATCCATTTAAAATTTCTTTTTTTTTTCAAGTGCCTTCTCCATTTAGGACGTAGGCGATCGTGGCGCTCCATTCCCCCACTAGCCCTTGTGGCTCTCAAAAGGTTTTGTGTTTCTGACAAATCCCCTAGACCACGCTCCGCCATCCACCTGTCCAATCCGGCCACTGCTTTCACCTGTCTCTTTTATCCTCTATTCGTCCAATAAGTATCAGATTATCCAGGCCCTTCTTTCTCATCACGTGTCCCTGATATTTCATCTAACTTTTCCTTATGTTAAGCATAAACTTTGCATCTTCTCCAAGACCTCATCGTTTTTCACATGCTTGGTTCATGATATCCTCAGCATCTTTCTGTAGAACGACATCTCCGCCGCCACGAGTTTCTTCTTCATCCTTGAGGATACGGTCCATCATTCGCTGCTAGATGTCAGGTAGCAGGAGTGGACATTTCGGCTTCTGTTTTATTTTCTCCTGTTACCCAGAGCTTGTTGGCAGACAGGAAGGGAAATCATAAACTCGCGACATCAATATAAATATTCATATTGTGTGTGTTTGTGTGTGTAGATTTGCGCATACGCAACTATATTTTAAATCTATGAATCCGATCTAAAAATATTTCTACAAAATTTTGTGAAAAGCCTTAGGATTAATTCTATTTATTTGCGAATAACTTCCGAAACGTGAATGAAATCTTATAATTTTCTGAGTTTTTTTAAGAATTAAATTTATTTTTTCTTGCCTCTAAATTTATGATCTATTACTCGGTCCAAGGTAAGGGTTGTCCTGACTGAGTCACAGAATGATGAATTATTTTAATGTCTTATTTCAGCCAAATTTAGTGTGTATGTGCGTGTGATTGTATATTAAATGACACAGGGACGTATAAGTCACACACACACGTGTATATGTTGTAAGCGCGAGCAAAGTAAAACTTAGCCAGTGCGTGATGGATAGAGAATCGTTTCTTCTTTATATATATATATATTACTAGATCTGAAAGTGACAGCCATTGCAGTACTATAGAGTGTTTCATTAAGACGGATTATATATAAGGGTGTTTCATTAAGACGGATCAAAGTCAGCAGTAAATAAATCAGTTTTATTGGTGAAAATTTATTTATTTCTCTATTGGATCATGTTACTTACAATTACGTGTGAAAAATTATATCGCCGAAATGTCAGCCAAACTGAAAAGAAAAAATCATTAAGACACTTAAACTTAATTCACATCTAAAATAGCTCCAAGTTATTGGAACACCCTTTATACGAATTACCTTTTCTTCAATGAGAAGAAATGTACACCAGGAACGACTATATATATATATATATATATATATATATATATATATATATATATATATATATATCAAAAAAGAAAAAGAACCTGTAAAAGATACGATTTTCGGATGAAATTTTCGCTCAATGGAACATTTTCTTAGGACCAGGGTTTTTTTCTCTTTTATAAATCAAGACGATAGCTTCACATAATCACCGTCATCATCATCATCATCATCTTCATCATCATGTCCCATAACCGTGCGTGGTCGTAGGGTCACTGTGCAACTGAGCTCCTTAAAGACTCTCTTCACATGTTTCGGTTGTGTGCCAGAATTTGAAAGTCGAAGTGGCAGAGTTGTATTCGCTCATGCGTAGCGAGCGTAAGAGCTCTTGAAGGTAGAAAATTATAATAAATATTATAATGCAAAAGGAGGCGTGTAATATAAAATGTAGGTGGTAGGAAGTGACGATTATGAGGATAAGGAGGAAAGATAAAGTATCCACGTGGGAGTCTATTCTACAAAGTTACAGTTTTTGAGAGTAAATTTGTTTGAGTGGAATTTTCTTATTAGAAAAAAAAAACTTATAAATTAATTATACTTATATATTACTGATTGATGACATTTCAGCGAAATATGGATAGATTTTAATTTATATATTTCATTTTTAAAATGTGAAAACTATATACAGGGTGTCCCATGAGTTTTCATACGTATGGTTTTAATATTGTATCTTTTTACGTTTCAGGCACACTAAAAGATGCATTTGAATAAACGTGCTTGGGTTGATCGATATGGTCCTGTGGAGTGACCTCCCAGTTCTCCAGACCCTATCCCGTTTGATTTTTACCTTTGGGGGCATTTGAAGACGATGCTGTATCAGGAAACAATATAAAACATAAATAATTTCAAGCAACGTATCACCAACGCCAATAAAAGCATAAAACGTGTTCTTCAGCACTGGGGGACATGAATTAGAGTTTTCAACAGAATGGTAGTCATCTAGAGCGTATTATAGAAATACTAATGGTTTTATAAAAGGTTTATTTTTCCTATGTATGGAAATTTATGGGACACCCTGTATATTAAATAAAAACAAAAACCGTTGATGAAACCAACCGACAACTTGCCCAAACATAAAACTCTTATCCAGATAAAGTACTGAATAAAAGCTACAATACGGAAAATAGAAAGAGAAAAAAAAGGCCTAAAAGCAAACTTACCAACTCAGTAAATTAAAGTGCTCGAAGCCTAGATTTCCTAGACTGGGCAAAAAAAGGCTTAACAAAGTTAGATCTTATGAAAGTGTTGTGTCCAAGTATATGGTTAAGAAACAAAAAAACGTAGGTTGCAGATAAATAGCGTATTGAACAGTAAATACAACAGGAGTGAGTTACACGACTTGGGAGTGTGTGTAGGTTGACCAGTGTTCAGTCTGTATCACTCTTGATATTTAGTACCCCGCCCCCACGAGGATACATGTGACACAAGGCCGAGTTTAACATGGGTCATCAGTGCCTGTAGGCTTGGCCAAAAAAATCCCCGTAGAACTCGTATGACAGAGAGGAGTTTCACCTATGATAGTACAAAAAGCAGTGAAAAAAGACTTGAAAATGAAATCGTATGTGAAACGTGTGAGGCAGCGTGTTACTCTAGGACAGAAAAATCATCTTGAATAAGTTGTAATATAATCCCGGAATAATATATATATTTGAACTTTATTTCATTTTCATTTGATTTTCCTTTCATATTCTTTTATTCATATATATTTGAACTTTGTTTCATTTTCATTTGATTTTCCTTTCATATTCTTTTATTCATATATATTTGAACTTTATTTCATTTTCATTTGATTTTCCTTTCATATTCTTTTATTCATATATATTTGAACTTTGTTTCATTTTCATTTGATTTTCCTTTCATATTCTTTTATTCATATATATTTGATTTTTTCATTTTTTTCCTTTCATCATTTGATTTTCCTTTTTCATATTCTTTTATTCATATATTTTTGAACTTTTATTTCATTTTCATTTGATTTTCCTTTCATTTTTTTATTCATGAACTTTTTTCCTTTTCATTTTGATTTTCCTTTCATATTCTTTTTATTCATATTTGTTTCATTTTCATTTGATTTTCCTTTCATATTCTTTTATTCATATATATTTGAACTTTTCATTTTCATTTGATTTTCCTTTCATATTCTTTTTATTCATATATATTTGAACTTTTCTTTTCATTTTCATTTGATTTTCCTTTCATATTCTTTTTATTCATATATATTTGAACTTTATTTCATTTTCATTTGATTTTCCTTTCATATTCTTTTTTATTCATATATATTTGAACTTTTGTTTCATTTTCATTTGATTTTCCTTTCATATTCTTTTATTCATATATATTTGAACTTTATTTCATTTTCATTTGATTTTCCTTTCATATTCTTTTATTCATATATATTTGAACTTTATTTCATTTTCATTTGATTTTCCTTTCATTTCTCTTTTTATTCATATATATTTGAACTTTTTGATTTTCCTTTCATATTCTTTTTTATTCATATATATTTGAACTTTTGTTTCATTTTTCATTTGATTTTCCTTTTCATATTCTTTTTATTCATATATATTTGAACTTTGATTTTCCTTTCATATTCTTTTATTCATATATATTTGAACTTTATTTCATTTTTTTTGATTTTCCTTTCATATTCTTTTATTCATATTTTTGAACTTTTATTTCATTTTCATTTGATTTTTTTCATATTCTTTTATTCATATATATTTGAACTTTATTTCATTTTCATTTGATTTTTCCTTTCATATTCTTTTTATTCATGATATATATTTGAACTTTATTTCATTTTCATTTGATTTTCCTTTCATATTCTTTTATTCATATTATTTGAACTTTTATTTTCATTTGATTTTCCTTTCATATTCTTTTTTATTCATTTATTTGAACTTTATTTCATTTTCATTTGATTTTCCTTTCATATTCTTTTATTCATATATATTTGAACTTTTCTTTCATTTTCATTTGATTTTCCTTTTTCATATTCTTTTTATTCATATATATTTGAACTTTTTTCATTTTCATTTTGATTTTCCTTTCATATTTTTTTATTCATATATATTTGAACTTTATTTCATTTTCATTTGATTTTCCTTTCATATTCTTTTTATTCATATATATTTGAACTTTATTTCATTTTCATTTGATTTTCCTTTTCATATTCATTCATTCTTTTTTCATTTTCATTTGATTTTCCTTTTCATATTCTTTTTTATTTATATATTTGAACTTTATTTCATTTTCATTTGATTTTCCTTTCATATTCTTTTATTCATATATATTTGAACTTTATTTCATTTTCATTTGATTTTCCTTTCATATTCTTTTATTCATATATATTTGAACTTTATTTCATTTTCATTTGATTTTCCTTTCATATTCTTTTATTCATATATATTTGAACTTGATTTTCTTTCATATTCTTTTATTCATATATATTTGAACTTTATTTCAATCCTTCATGAGCTTCCAATCCTTAGCTATTATTAATTGATGATGAACACGTCATTTACGGTTCGATTTCATCACGATTATTCTGTTAAGTTTGGAGAGTAATTATGTATTCTTATAATCAAAGTAGAGTACAATCGTGTATTAAAAACTTCTTAGAATTCCAGTAAGATATCTGTAATCCTGTCAAAGATACAATGGTTCAAAGATTAATCTAACAATTGGACAATTTTGCTGTTACATACGGTATATATATATATATATATATATATATATATATATATATATATATATATATACATGAATTATTCACACAAAACTAATGCAAAGGTTAATGATTTTAAATGGCGAGACATCCATCTCGCAAACAATTCAAATAGTACACAAAACCTCCAGAAAAAAAAAATTAAAATCAAACTCAGCGTTGCTTTGGCGCGTTCAAAAACCAATATCTCATTTTCAATAGCATTTCGGATACAATACACATATATTTTCGATGTCCTCTTATTACTAAGAGAAAAAAACAAGAACAACATCTATTATATACCTGAAGATGTCTGTAGGAACAGATGAAAGCTTGTAGTAAAAATAACAACTAATACGGCAGAAATTTATATAAACAAGGATCAATTCATTCATAACGCATCTGGAGGTTTTTGTGTACTATTTGAATTGTTTGCGAGATGGATGTCTCGCCATCTAAAATCATTAACCTTTGCATTAGTTTTGTGTGAATAATTCATGTATTTGTAAATTGATTGCACGTTTATTGTAATATATATATATATATATATATATATATATATATATATATATATATATATATATATATATATATATATATACGTGTGTTGGTATGTGAGAGCGTGTGTGTGTGTTTTGTAGAATGTATAATAGTATCCGAAACAATTGTGAAAATGATGAAAAGTGGAAAAGCTATAAACTACGCGTTTCGCCGAGAGCATCTGCTCTCTCTCTGTCTCTGTCTGTCTGTCTCTCTTCTCTCTCTCTCTCTCTCTCTCTCTCTCTGGCTTCAGTTTTGTCTTTCCATCAATCTAACCTAAAGAAGCCGGAGGCAGTAGACACTCTCGGCGAAAAGCGTCGTTTATAGCTTTTCCAATTTATCTCATTGTCTATACGTAAAATATTAACTTTATTTTATTGACGTGTCTCCAGGGTTGAAGGAATAAGAAGTCGAACTTCTAATAGAACACTATTTTTAAGATGATGGTTGCTCACAAGAAAATGAAGAGTATAGCAACCTCATGTCGAAGATAATATTCTGAGCGTATTGTCTTTTTAAAAATATACTGATTTTGAGCAGGATCCCGTGTTTAATCTAGCGAACATTGACAATCAGAACCAGAAATTAAAAAAACCCAAAAAAAACGTTTTCTTATAGAACAGAGTTAAAATTTATATAACTTTAATTCATTATTAATGAGTTTCTATAAAATCAATTGAAAATCAGGAAAGGAATATTGTCCGTGGTCAGGAATTAATACAATAGTTACAAATGAAATAGTGTTATCATACGTATAATTTACATTGTATATTTGTGTATACACTGAACTGTTCTCTGTGCTCATGTGAACTGACACAATAACAATTATATTACGTAATGACATTCTTTAAATATAGAATATGATAGCATATTTAACAGAAGCGGAATTGCTCCATTATCACATCAATGGATAAAACAAACGCACCATAATAAAACAGACGCAAAGAAGAAATAAAGAAGTATTTTAAAACGATTGCTTGGGGTGAATGTAAAATAGTTACGTGATTTATCCATATATATGCTGACAAGGCATCCAAAGCTTCAGCCACTTTCTCACCGCTGTAATGTGGCTTCCCTCTGTCTTTTTCCATAAATACTTTCATGGTAATTGATCTGAAGAAATTTACTCTATCGTACCTAGACTTTGTGAATTTAAGCGCAGTACCAGACTGGCAAAAAACATCTCAGAGTTGAAATGGCTGGAAGTTACCGGAAGTTCTTTGTGGACATTTTCTTTTCTCGCATTTCTTTTCACTGGAGCTCGCTTCCGACTTCTTGCTTTCCGGACAACTGTGATCGTTTATAATTTAAACACAATGTCCTTCGTTATCTGCTGACGTGATTCCTTATGTTTTAATGAAGAGGAATATAATTCCTCTGTGCCTTTTGTATTAAATACGTTAATAGTAATTGTTCTGCTAAACTCTCCTCTATGATACCAAAAAGTTATGAACCTATACGCAGTACTAGTTTGGCGGCAAGATATCGTCATTTTACAGTTGAAATGTCTAGCTACATCCGCAAGTTCTGTTCTAACGTTATTTTCTCTCACAATTCACACTTCTGTATCCCTGTTCTGACAGCTTGCTTTGATCTTCAACGATCCAATTCAGTGTCAATCGTTAGGTTCTGTCTTCTTAATTCCTGTTCTTTTGTTGTTTTCGCTGCTTAATAATGTTTTTCCTTTTCTTATTCTTTCCTACTCAGTAATACCTTGAGGCTTAGTGGCTATATTGCCTAGCTTGAGATGAAAATATCTGCGCCTATGGCAATCAGCGATAGAAATCAAGGCATAAGTACGACGCATTAATTTATTATGCATTAAAAGCCAGTTTTTGCATATTACGATTCTAATTTCCGCCATCACATTTAAATAAAAATGATATCGGGTCATTAAATTCTCGACGAAATTAACATTCTATTATTTTTTGTTTTTTTCAGGGTATATAATTTAAACTGGTGGTAAACTCTCTGGCAATAAATTCATTTTCGTCATTCTGCTGCTTCGAGCCCGTGCAAAGAGAGTTAAATGAATTTAAATTGGACAAAAAGAAAAAAAATAGATTTAATCATAAAAAGAAAACAGAGTTTATATGCAAATCACGAATCAGCAACATTTAAAAAGTAACTAAAGGAAAAAATTAAAAAAAACAAAAGTGGAAAAAACCGTGAATACTTAAATTTAAAAAGCTGTTGCATTGGCCAGAAATTACGCGAAATCACGTCAAATAATGATGGTGGATTTTTCATGGACAGAATTCATTATCGACAACGTCATCGTTTCGTTTTGCTTTTCTTTTCTTTTTCTCTAAATGTAAATCATTGTTTATTTTCATTTATTTTGATATATATTTTTTTTTACGTTATTTCCTTTCATTCTTTATTTCAGCGTTCTTTATTTCGGACGTTGGAGGTGTGTCAGATCGGAAGTAGAGGATTATGGGAATTAAGTTCTTTAATCATATTTGTTTTCATTTAATTTTCTTCTGCTTTTTAAAACGAAACTAAAACAAAAAGACAAGAAAATGGATTTAACAGATGGACGGCCAGACAAGGCATTTGGTAGAGAAAAATACACATGGATTATAAGCGTCGGGATTTTTCTCGACTATCTCTCGATATTTATTTCTTAGACTTCCTCACGTAGCTCTCTGCATCTAACCTATTTAATAGTGTTTTAGTCGACGCCAACTCATTTTTAATCGTTGCCCCGAAAGTTTGGGTGTGTTAAGTAAAAAGAAACGGGTTTGGGATATTAAACAAAGCATAACTGGCGGTCAAATATTATAAGATTTAATTTTAGAATTATTTGTTTGAATATGTAGTCAATCAGTTATGTGCCATGCGTGATACACGCTTATGCGATCATGTATCTTACGATACATGACTGATGAGGCAGATTTTTTCTCCGCGGTAGATTGCCATTTCTTCCTGCGGTAGACCAGTTGCCATCCCATGCTATAAAACCCCAGACTGTCCTGCTTTTTACTCGTACCTGAGGAGAAAAGAAAGGAATTCATACCATTTCCAAGGGTATTAGCACGTAAGTGAATGCAATGGATTCGACTGGAATTCGAACTCGGCTCTCCGATTCCTTATTCCGAGCCCGTATCCATTACTGCACCCTAAGAATGTTTAACAGTTGGAAAAAACAGCGGCTCGGATTGAGAATTCGAAGAGCTGAATTCGAATTCAAGTTGGGTTGGTTGCATCCATGTAGGGGCTTTAAAATGGTATGAATTCATTTTGTCCTCAGGTGTGGAGTAAAAATTATGAATCTGGAAAATTGTTATTAAATTTTTTTTATTATTTAAATTATTTAAAATTCTTGATGTAATATCTAACACCCCCCACCCACAAAAAAAGAAATATTATTCTTATAATCTAAAACATGTTTCGGGTTTAAATAATCCATAAAGTTTTGATAAACCACAAAAAAGTGCCTATACGCCATTTTGAGATCTTAATTCTTTTCCTACATATAAACCGATTCCACAAAGAGATCTCCCACGTAGAAAGCAAACATCTGTAATAGAATTGTTAGTTTTAGATTTAGAAATCTTTTAAAATAAAGAAACGAGATTATTAAATACTCATATAAAGGCTGAGTTTATAATAATAGCAAATAGATAGATCAGTAGAATGAATAAAATAACCGAACCTAGTGATTAAGAGAGTGGCGCTTTCATTAAAACAGACATGAAATTTGCTATTACAAAACATGTGGAAGCCTTCAGATATAACATGGCAGAAACTGCTATATAGTGCACACATTCTCTGCACAAGATTCTATGCAGATTGAGTTCCAGCTAATAAGTGAATTCTCAGACTTTCAAATGAGTGGGCGCAATATGGCGGACTCAGACGACAGTTTTTTTTTTTTTTTTTTTTTCTCTCAGGATAACGAGCTGTAAAGGAGGTGCGGTGGATTAATGGATAGCCTCTAGGATTGAGGAGCCGAGTTCGAATTCTAGGCGGATCCATTATGTATACTTACGTGCTAGTACCCTTGGGAAAGGTATGATTCCTCTTTTTCTCTCCCCCAGTTATGGGTAAATAGCAGGAATTTAAAATCAGCCTGGAGAGAGTTGGGCTCCGTTGGGCTATCTTGAGTAAATTTCGTCAGCCTACCTTACCCCAGAAACACCACTTCAACTGCGGCTGCAACCGTAATGGGTCATAGGGGTGTGGAATGAGCTGAAAGAGACGGCACGCGCATGGTTAAAAAAATGCAACTAAAGAGCTTCTATGAGACGAATATGCATATAATCACTCAATGATGGAATAACATGATGCAGAACAAAGTAGATTGAGGAAGAGATTTGGAAGTTTTTTTTGGTCTTCTTGTTGTCTCCAGTTGTAATTAAAGAAAATACTATTATTTTCTCTTGGCCATCGTTTTATCCCAAAACTATAGGTTAATTTGCAGGCCTGAATTAAATTCAGAACCAGCATGAAGTGTGGTGGTTTCCGTCAGCCTATATAGCCATGGACACAAAACTTTTGATATAATAGTTGTATGAGTTGTGACCCTTCGACCGTACTTGTGTTACTGAATTTATGAAGTGATTATTTTTTAAACTGACATTCATATTATACTTTTTGTTACGTTAGCAACTTTCCTTATCGTCCTGAGGACATGTATAAGTCATTTGTCTTATTTTCTTAAATGTTTTTTTTTTATCGTTGCGAAAAGAAAAGTGGTTCTGCAGAAAGATGCTGAGGATACAATAAACCGAACATGTGAGCAACGACGACCTTTTATAGAAAATGGAAGCAAAAAGGAAAATTATTCTTAACGCCAGGAAGAGTCAATGCAAATTACTGGGGTACGTAATGAGAAAAGAGGGCTTGGAAAATCTGATACTCACAGGATAGATTAAAGGAAAGAGAAACAGAGAATGGCGGTGCGTGACATACTTGATAGCCTTGAACAAAAGGATGGGAGAACAGGGTTTGGGAGAAATAGCAAAAAAAGACAAAATAGATTAAAGGGCTACAAGGGGGTGGAAGATGCGGAAGGCCATGACCGCTTACGTTCTGAATAGGCACGGCATATATATATGAAGAAAGGGCTTAAAAGTTTAAAATGCTGAAAATATTACTTAATTTCGTCCACCGTCCCTGTAAGGATCAACAAAAATTGATTAATACAGACAGATTTTAAGTAAACTACAAGCAGTAACATGTCAAAATGCAATTCAAAGTGATCTCTTCAGATAAAGATTGTTAAAACTAAACGCTTCTTCTTCCACATAATAGCGCAAACATCTCGCTTTTTAATTGCTTTTTTTAAATCTAAATATTAAAATATTTTCGTATAGGGCATATGGAAATATATTTTCCGTTGTGATATCTCATATAACAATGACAGAATTCAATCTCGACGTTTTTGTCTCAAAGATTTTATCGGGGTTTCAAATAAACTAATCTTGAGATTTTAGTTTGCAGAATTTTTGCTGATTAGCCAATAAGTCTCAAAAATCCGTTTTGTCCGTTAATCCGTATCAAGGGATATTTACTCATACGGAAATATACACTGCTTTTTTGCACAATCATATAAATAACCACAATATATGTGCATAAAAATACAAGGCATAAAATTGTCATTACAAGTAAATCGGTTTCTGAGTCGATATGCGGGAAATGAATTTGGGTAGACCTGTGATGTATATATATATATATATATATATATATATATATATATATATATGAAGAAATATCTATCTATCTATCTATCTATCTATCTATCTATATATATATATATATATATATATATATATAAACATATATATATACTTTGACACAATGAAAAGTAGCCTGTCTACAGCATATATAACAGAGTTAATTTCTTTTCCTCAAAATAACTCAAAATATAGCCATTAAAACCTAAATCCCTGGCAACAAAAGTGAGTACACCCCTTAGGAAAAGTTGTCAATATTAACATACAACATGTCAACTGTCAATATTTTAGGTGGCCACCATTATCCAAAACTGCCTTTACTCTCCTGGGCATGGAGTTTACCAGAGCTTCACAGGTAGTCACTGGAATGCTCTTCCACTCCTCAATGACGACGTCGCGGAGCTGGCGGATATTTGAGACTCTGCGCACCTCCACCTTCTGCTTGAGGATGGCCCAAAGATGTTCTATTGGGTTCAAGTCTGGAGACATGCTTGGACAGTCCATCACCTTTAGCCTCAGCCTCTTCAGTAAAGCAGTGGTTGTTTTCGATGTGTTTGGGGGTTATTGTCATGTTGGAACACTGCTCTGCGACCCAGTTTCTGGAGTGAGGGGATCATGCTCTGCTGCAGTATTTCACAGTACATGTTGGAGTTCATGTTTCCCTCAATGAAATGTAACTCTCCAATACCTGCAGCATTCATGCAGCCCCAGACCATGATATTCCCACCACCATGCATGACACACTTATCTTTATCCTCACCTGGTCGCCGCCACACATGCTTAAGGCCATCAGAACCAAACAAATTAAATTTCGTCTCATCAGCCCATAGGACATGGTTCCAGTAATCTATGGGCTTTGTTGACATGTCTTTCTTGTGTATTGCCTTCAGAAGAGGCTTCCTCCTGGGGTGACAGCCATGCACACCAATTTGATGTAGTGTGCGGCGTATGGTCTGATCACTAACAGGCTGAATCCCAATCTCTTTCATCTCTGCAGCAAGGCTAACAGCACTCCTACGCCGATGTTTCAAAGAAAGCATTTGGATGTGACGCTCAGCACGTGCGCTCAGCTTCTTTGGACGACCTACACGAGGCCTGTTCTGAGTGGAACCTCCTCTTTTAAAATGCTGGATGATCTTAGCCACTGTGCTGCAGCTCAGTTTCAGGGTGTTGATACTCTTCTTGTAGCCTTGGTCATCTTTATGTAGTGCAACAATACGTTTTTTTAAGATCCTCAGAGAGTTCTTTGACATGTGGTGCCATGTTGGAACTTTCAGTGACCGGTAAGAGAGAGTGTTAGAGCTGCACTACAAATTTGAATACACCCGCTCCCCATGAACACATGGGCATAGTTACACTAATGAGTCACATGACATTTTGGAGGGAAAATGAAAAGCAGTACTCAATTTAGACATTTAGGGGTGTAGTTTCTTGGGGTATACTCACTTTTTTTGGGGTGTAGTTTCTTGGGGTGTACTCACTTTTGTTGCCAGGGATTTAGCTTTTAATGGCTATATTTTGAGTTATTTTGAGGTGAAAAGAAATTAACTCTGTTATATATGCTGCAGACAGATTACTTTTCATTGTGTCAAAAGGCAATTTTTTCAGTGCTGTCCCATGAAGAGATATACTTAAATATTTGAAGAAATGTGAGTGGTGTACTCACTTTTGTGATACAATATATATATATATATATATATATATATATATATATATGGAGAAATATAATCTTAAGTGCTTAATATCAGTCATCATGTGTAAATATAAAAGTGAACATAGAAGTAAACACTGAGGTCTGACGATTGCATCTAGCATGAATCAGACTGTCACCTCTAAGCGTTGACTTCTATATTCACTTATATATATATATATATATATATATATATATATATATATATATATATATATATATATATATATATATATATATATATGCGGTATGTAACAACAAAATTGTCAAAATCATGTAAAAGCAAAATTGCCCGTTGGTTAGAACCGGTGTACCGTAGAAATAATTAAAGATATCTTACTGGAATTCTCCGAGTTATTTATATCACTATTGGACTCTAAGGATATAGGAATGTATAATTACTCTCCAAGTTTAACACAATAACCTTGATGAAATCTATCATCAAGGAAAATAATGTGTTCATCATTAATTAATTAGTTATGAAACAGAACGATTGAAATTAAATTGGAATATATAATTCCAGGAGCATTTTCCAACAGCATATTCAAGATATTCTTCGTCCACTTTAACCTTCGTATACGTGTGCTGAAGTAACAAGGTGCTTCACAGGTTTCACGTACGATTTCATTTTCAAGACTTTTTCACTGCTCTTTGGACTTTTTTGAAATTATTCACCGTTCTGTTGATGGTTCTAGAATGGACTTTGAAGATGGAAGCCAAAGTATCAGTGTTGGTAGCATTACTGAAATCCTGAATGATCATTTTTTCTTCTCTTATCTTTACTCATTTGGAAAGAGAGTTGGGCTGACATAAAACAACTATAACCTGTTTTCTTTTTAGCTGAATAATTCACAATATTTTCAATGATTCTTACAACAAATGGTGTCAAGAGAATAAAAAGTTTTATCTGTATTTCCGGGAAAAAAGAAACTCAATAAGTGTTTTTTTTGGGGGGATATTTTGGGGGATGAGCAATTATACTGTTACACGATTTGCACAAATTTGCTGTTACGTCGGATATATAATTATATATGTGCGTGTTTGTGTGTTTGCCTGACTGTGTGTGTGAAAAAATATAAATGTTTATAAATCAAGAACAGTTATAGGAAAATCTATGACAAAGTGTAAAAATCAAAAAAAAAAATTAAATTTAAATTTTAAATTTCAGCGTCCATCGTGCGCATGTATAATAACATCACATCAACGTAAATATCAGAAAAAATATTTTCGACATTGTCATAGATGTTCGTAATATATATATATATATACTTATATATATATATAATAGAGAGAGAGAGAGAGAAAGAAAGAAATAGAGATGGTTAGACGCAGATAATTAATTATACACACCCACACACACACACACACACACACACACACACACATATATATATATATATATATATATATATATATATATATATATATATATATGCATGGGATATGCAAGACTATATACAAAATAAGTATTTCAAAGCTCACCAGAAACGTCAGATATTTACTGAACCTGTCTCTCTCTCTCTCTCTCTCTCTCTCTCTCTATATATATATATATATATATATATATATATATATATATATATATATATATATATATATATATATATATATATATATATATATATATTGTAATATTTTTTAGATTTCTGACATTTTTTTTAAGTTTATACGTTCTTTTTTATTGATAAAAATATTTAAGTAAATGCTATGCTTATAATACGTGAGAAAATCATGGAGAATTGTAGTTTAAACGCAGTAATATCGACCTTACTAACCGAACAAAATCTCATTGAGTCTGAATATTCACTGAAAATATATATATATATATATATATATATATATATATATATATATATATATATATATGTATGTATGTATAGTGAGTTCCGCACAAAATGTTCCCATTATTTTACTTCCTACAACTTACTGATTTTTTCAGAACCATGCAT
>CAHIKZ030004770.1:1027500-1045000 GCA_903632075.3 Acanthosepion pharaonis | reverse complement strand
TAGTAAACTGAAGATAAAATAAAGGAGAATCAAAGAAAGAAACATCAGTTGGATTTAAAACGAACGTGTGTTTGTGTGACACTATTTAGCAGTCGCGTGAAAATTAAAAGCGAGAAATAATTAAGGCGAGAAGAAGCTATCACGAAAAAACATACTGAGCGATGTCATTTTTTGTTAAACAAAGAAAAGTGGTCAAGACTTTATTTTCATTTGCGAAGAAAAGTAATTTTTTCGCAGAAGATAGGAAATTCGTGGGATCTCGGATCTGTCGGAATTAATTTATGTTATGACGCGGCGGATAAAAGATAGCAATCTGCCCATGGCAATAATGAAAATTTCAAATTGGTCAAGTGGCCTACGAAAGAGAAGCTGGGAGATAATGGTAATCAGGTCAGGCACTGTCTGAGAATGGCATCAGCTTAGGCCATCCCAGAGAGAAAGGGCGAGAAAGGGAAAAGAATGAACCATTAACTATCTTTCAGAGATGTTATCTGTTTTTGGAAAGAGACCACCTGTTTTATTGTCCAGACCTGGACATGACAAAAGTTTGTTACTGGGATAGATAATTGGATACAGAGTGCGAAGACGTCCAGATGACCACCCATTTGACGCTGGCGAAAATGTCGTTGATAAATTCCAGATGACATTCGGTTAAGATTAAGTAGGGGTCTGGTGTAGGGAAGAGAAATAAAAGAAAAAAAAAGAAGATAATTGTTTTTCCTATGAGCAATAATTGTAAACACCCGCGCTGCCGAGCGTCATTGGCTGAGTAGTGGCGTGAGCGGTGGGCGAAGGTAAACATATGAGAAGGAGGGGAGGCCTGTTGATTGATGTGAGATACCACTATGCGAAAGAAGGGAAACCTGTTGACGCCTTCTGAGGGGATTGGTGTGAGAAGGTGTCCATGAGAAAAGGAAAAATTTGGGGGGACGATTCTCTTAAGAACCCCTCTAAGCAGAAAGTAATGGACATCCAAAAATGGAAAATAATAAATTTTCCTGTCCGAAAACAAAGAAAATCTTTATTGTGGATTTGGAATTATCGAGGAACTCAAACCCCGAAAAGCCCACACCCGTTTTTGGTCGGCGTCCATATAAACAGAGTCGCAGCGAGTAAACGGCAGAGAGTTGCAGTTGGAGTTGGAGAGAGAGACGCAGACGCAGACAGAGTTGAGCTGTGAGCTCTGATACCAGCCTCGCAGGAAGCTGACTGAAGATATCCACGCATCCCGACTTCGACTTCTAACCAAGAACAATTTATTTTTGAAGAACGATTTAGACTCACACAACCAAAACAACTTTTACGAATGTCGCCTGAAGATACAAAAAAAAAAAGTTATTGAAGAAGAACTTAAGATATTAAGACTAGCCTAACAAACGCAAAGTGTCACGCATCCATATTAGCGGGTTGGGAGAAAGACGCAGTCCTGTATTCAGAAACCAGATATAAAAATATTTGTTATTCTTTTTTAACACATTTGAACTTTTCGAGTTGTTACTTTATTTTCTTTTACATATACTTGTGCGGTGTTACCTTTGCTCGGACTCGACTTGCATTATGGCCTGGCGACTGATTGATTTCGTCTTCCTAAGATCAAGTCACAACGTGGGTAGGTTTAGACTAGAAGTCAAAGCAGTTACTTCGGTAACCAGACGTTGGAGGCGAGCTGGGAAAGACAAAGCTGATACCGAATGTAACCAGATTCCCATCCGAATCAGCCAAGGGTTAGAACGTCACATTTGGTGCCGTGATAGCAGGATCACGTCACATTTGGTGCCGCGACCAATACCAAGTCACATTGGTCGTCACAGGATTGCTCGGGCGCGTAGAGGCCGGGGTGACGTCACATTTGTCAAGCATGCGAATTACAAACTGGAGATACCAAAATCAAGCAAGAACAAAAATTTAAACTTCTTGGAAGTGTTTTAGCTGACGACACCGAAATTGCGCATTGGGATATAATGCCTTTCACAAGCTAAGCAAAGTACTAAGAAAAAGGAAAATTTCGTTAGAATCAAAGAAAAGAGTACTGAACAGTTAAGTAATATCAGCTCTCAACTTGATATCAATGGTAACGAGACAACCATTTACTCCTTTCTCGATAGTAAATCTGATCAGATCGATGAGGTCAAATTCGTGGTTGATCTAAAAAAAGGACCTTCAGTCTGTTGTTAATAGGGGCAAAGGATGGCGTGTTAATCTTAATGTCACCAAAACAAAACCGCTCCCTATTAATGATAGGAGTGACCTCTTTTCTGCTTTCCATCTGCAAGGCTGATACTAAACTCCAGGGGAGTGATTCGTTGTGCCGTCTCTGGTTAACATTTCCGGTTGACATGAACTGCAATGACTATATTGGATCCATTACTGGGTCAGCTGTAAAGAAGTTTGGTTCACTGTGCCGTGCCAGAAGTTTTCTCTTCTAAATGTATCTTACATATTTATAAGTCTACCATTCGTCCTTATCTCGTGTATTGCTGCCACATATGGTCCGCTGTTCCTGATTTATATTTCATCATCACGTCGAGAATTCTTCTCATGTTCTCCTGACACGTTTCTTTCCAGCCATCTCTGTCAGACAGGTCGGCAGGTCCTCCATATGGCAACCAGAGTCATCTATAAGTTCGTCAATGTAGGTGTGATGAGGTCTTCCAACCGATCTTTTGCCACGCAATGTATTTCATAGAAGGGTGTCACACACAAGTTCTGACTTACTTCTCCAGGTGTGAACAACTAGCCGAAGCCTTCTCACTCTTAGCGAAACTGAGATAGGAGGAAGGTGTCCATTCAGGCTTTTCTCGGACGGGAGTTTCTTCCAGTTGATGCCCAATGCGACACGTAATATCCTTGTGTATGTTCCGTCAAATTGCATTTATATAATTATATTGACATCTAGTGATTCTTAATAAAATCCAAAGGCGCTATATTATTGGTCTTGGACCTGGCATCTCGGTTTCAATCATTTTTTCATCACTATAAATTAGCTTTCCTCTGCCTTTTCTATTAATAGTTTCATGCTAATTGATCTGATCAGCTCTACGGTACCTAGATTCTATGAATTTTAGCACAATACTAGACTAGTAACAATATCACATTGGTTTACATTTCAATTGCTGAGATGTAAGTTCTATGCGAGCAATTTCTTTTCTCGTACTTCTTGCTTGTGTAACTCTCTTCCGGTTTCTTTCTTTCCAGACAACTTTCATCTTCACCAATTTAATTTCAATATCGATCTACTGTTTCCTGATTACACCTCTATTGATCTCGCTCATTAATTATGTTTTTTCTAATTCTCTGTCACACAGTTACCTCCTTGTGTCTTTGTGGCTTTACTGCCTTACTTGGGGCGAATTAATTTTTCTTTTAAAAAAGTTCCCCTCAATTAATGCAGGACAGTCGTATCGCATATGAAGACGAGCTTTTACAGAAGGATGCTGCAGATAGCAAGAATTGAGCACGTGAGCAACGACGAAGTTTTAGAGAAAATCGCAACAAAAATGGCGCCCATACTTAACATCAGAAAGAGAGATTGTAATTTTTAGCAAACATAAAGAAGATAGAGGCTTAGGAACGTTTAAAATTCGCATTTCATTACGTAACCTTGTTTAAAATGCTTGTGTAAATAGTTGCAAAAAAATTACTAAGAGCTAGAACGGGCATGAAATTGTGGAAGGCCATTATTGCCCACGCCCTGAAAGGACACAGCGCAAAGAAGAAAAGAAGAAGAAAAATGGTAACGAAACTCTAAATGCATATTTATATATCATGCAGCAAGAAGGTTCCGATAAAAGTTTTGTCGAAAAGCGCCAAGTGCTTATAAATTAAAAAAAAAAGAAGTTTTTTTCATCTATTGTAAGAGCACACAGCAAGAATAACAATGGAAAACATGAAACTAGGTTTATCTGTTCTACATATCCGCCATATTCACCTGACCATGCACCAAACGACTATTATCTTTTGGGAAATTAGAAAGTTCGTCGAAAACTTTCCCGCGGAAATTTACTAAAAATGCTTCGAAGAGATGCTGGATAAGAAGCAAACATCATAAATAATGTCGAATATATTAATGAATAAAATGGAATTGTAGTTTATTATTTCGAAGAATATAGTTGATAAACAAATACAGAAATTATTTATAACTTAACCCTCATGCATATATATGCGTATCTGGGTGGTCTATGTATGTATGTATGTGTGTGTGTGTGTGTGTGTGTGTGTGTGTGTGTGTATTTTCATATGCAAGACGCGCGTACAAGTGTATACGCCCACACGCATACTTTCTTTTCGTTAAGTTTTGTAGAATCTCTCCTTTTTTTTTGCTTTTGCTAAATGGTTTTGAGCAAAAGTTGTTTTCTTCCTCATCTCGTACGGCAAAATTTACCCGATGAAATCATTTAAAAACAACCCCCAAAAACCCAAAACAAAACAAAACAAGAAAACGAATAAGGTACATGCAAGCCACTTAGAGCACAGGCCAAGTGATTACCCGCCAGGTGTCTTTAAGGAAACTCCATTTTTTTATTTTTCTTCTCCAAGTTCTGACTTCGTTTTTAGTGCATATTTTGTTTGTTTTTTATTTTAATTTTAGATTTATTTTCTGGCTTGTTTACCTTGATTTATTCGTATGTTTTTCGAACGCGTATTTATCAAGCTTAGTTTAACACAACACGCTGCTAGAATAGCTGAACTGAACACAGGAAGATCGTGTTGCGCCCATTTCCCCAAGTAGACCCTTCAGCACATGGTGACAGTTTTTATTTTCTTTTTTAATTTTAAAATTAATAACCGTGCGGGGGAGTAGTTAGAACCTTATTAGATTGAACATAAAGCCCGTTTGCATATCGTACCCTGGTTAATTTCGTCAGGGCGTTGATTGTATGGACCAGAACAGACGACCCCAACATGCCGTAAGGTTAGAAAATATATGAAAAATATGTCAAGAATTGATCCAAGCATAGTGAATGAATCTTTCACTCAGAATAATTCATGAAGTTTTGTTACAAATTCATGACGGTCGTCTTCGAGTATAGAATCCAGAGGTTGGCAGTGAATATTTCGGACACAGTAGGAAAGCGTAGTGCAGGTTCGCAGTGGATATCGTAGCAGAGCATAGTTCTTCCTTCTGGCATCTTCGCCTGACAAGTTGGCACTGGTCCTTCCGGTAGGGTAAACAAAGATGGCCGACTTTATACACGACGGATACAATGTTCTGCGGCTTCTGATTGGTCAACCTTCTATTGGTAGACTATAAAGTGAGTCAGGGTATTTTGATTGGTTCACTAGTTATACAGTATATACACAAAAAAACTGTAACAAGTTTGGTCATATGTCAAAATAGAGCATGTGCTCAATGTCATGGATAGACAATATGTATATATAAAAGTGGACATTTAGTTCAACATCCAGCGGCGATAGTTTGTTTCATGCTTAAAAGCATGTGTTCTGGTTTGGCTCGACTATTTATATATGCTGGTCAATGGTGTATTATGGGTAGGTTTATAGTATTATCCTAATGCTTATTGGATGCGCGGTAACGGTTATGTTTCAAACAAATCTAGGGAATATTGAGTGGAAATAATTGTGGATCCGAATGCAGTTTTGTATGAATTTTAAAGTGTTGTTTTATATATTTTTTATTCATTATTTCTTATTGATTAATTTCTTATGTATTTTAAGCAATATTACGTTTGTTCGTATTCATGTGTGGATTAATAGTTTGTTAATTTGTTTATTATTTATCTAATTTATTTACTTATTGATTTGGAATATTTGATCATATATATATATATATATATATTTATTTATTTTTTGAATTTTTTTCACTCGTTGTCAGTTTTGTGTCTACATTTTGAGATGAATTCTGGCCGCTAAATTAGTAATTTTTATGGAAAGTAATTATAACTGTTTATTCCTCCTTAGGATGTGTATTTGTTTGTATGCTTAAATATTTAATCAAAACACGGAGGACAATCTATTAAGTATTAAATGATTCCCAACTTTAAATCATTGACGCTGTATACAACGCCATTTTTTACAAAAAGTAACTCAAATGATATATTTTAACCTAATTGCGCAGAACATTAATTAAATCTCTATCTATAAAAGACAGGATGTGTGTGTGTGTGTGTGTGTGTGTGTGTGTGTGTGTGTGTGTGTGTGTGTGTGTGTGTGTGTGTGTGTGTGTGTGTAACGAATGCACAGCCGCAGTTTTCGACGGATTTGCACCAAAATTTACATGCACATGCTCCAGGTTAGCGAAAAGGTCAAGACCGACTTTGCATTTCCAAACTCTCATCGATAGTGGAAATAATCGATTTTTTCATGCTTCTACGACAGTTTTCATGTAATTTGCGGCCATTTTGTACTGGTCAGAGTGAGAGCCTATAGCTGGCGGCCACGAATAGGCAGGATGATTCTATTGGCCAGCGTGAGAGCCAACAGCTGACTGACACGAATGTTAACTAGCATGCTAGCATGCAAAAAAATCGATAGATACATTCGTCACAAGTGGGAAAAAATTAAATCTGCATGTCACTTTTCTCCAATTGGCTCATTCGTTTGCTTAAACTCAACGTTGATTCTGATTCCGCAGAACTGGGTATGGTGTGAAAAAGTATTTCTTGTCAACATTCTTTTTTCATTCGGTTTTTCCAGTTACGAGTCCTTTTTTAAAGCTGATCGTTTTGTGTTCATTTTGTTTAGTTCTTTTTTCGTAACAGATTTAATGTTTAGTATAGAGCTTAGAAAAAATTCGCAGTGTGAGATAGGCAAGAAATAAGGCATGTAGCAACATCAACACGGCAAAGGGCACTCCTTTAAAGGCAAGTGATAGCGATTGCTGTATGAGTCGTACGATTTTTGAATCAAGCACGGGCAACTCCGGGCCATGCTGCTAGTAAATGGATATTTAAAAGTGTTTCTCCTTTCACGCTTATCAGCATTCCCAAATAAATTAGTTGGCGTTAACTTTACAAATTTCATAGAGAGTTCGCCAAATGTTTTCCGAATTTTCTATTGTCTATTATTAGGTCTGAACGAAAAATGAAATAAATACGACGTAGAAAACCAATTCTGACCTAATGAATAAAAGCGTTGGTTGAGTAACCCAAAGAGTATTTCGACCTGAAGAGTTCTAATTTCAATAACTGACCACTGCAGAGAGGACAAAAACTTGGAGAGTTACTAAAGTGAATTAACAGAAACGGAGATATCCAAAGTAACGATGAATAGCAGAAACACTTGTGCCAATATTACCATGAACAGGAATTCACTGGAAGAATTGTCCAGTTTTAAATACTTAAGAGCAATCTTGTCTAAAGATGGTACCTGCTACTCCGAAATCCGCCGGCAGATTGCTGCAGCTATGACAGCGATAGCCAAATTTGCGAAAATATTGAGGATCAAAATCAGCTTTCAAAAAAAGTACAGACTGTACAAATCGCTGGTAGCCTCCATTGTCCTATATGGATGTGGATCATGAACACTATTGGCAGAAACAGAGAGTAGGATCCAAGCGTTTGAGAACAAATGCGTGAGAAAACTCAAAAAAAGTACAGACTGATAGCCTCCATTGTCTTATATGGATGTGGATCATGAACACTATTGGCAGAAACAGATAGAAGGATCCAAGCGTTTGAGAGCAAATGCGTGAGAAAACTCCTTGGCATCTTCTACTGGGAACATAAAACCAATGAATTTGTGCAGAAAATGGTTGAAAGTTTTATGGGTCACCAGGAACCTCTTCTCGTCACTGTCAAACGTATAAAAATGGCGTGGTTTGGACACGTTACAAGGCACGACGGCCTATGCAAGACCATCATGCGTGGCACGGGTGAAGATGGACGTAGGAGAGGACGCCAACTTAAAAACTGGTTGGACAATGTCAAACAATGGACAGGTATGACTATCCCAGAATTGCTGATGGCTGCTATTGATAGACCGCTGTGGAGGAGATTCAATATGGCTTCTGCATTCGGATCCCCTCTATGATTACAAAAGTCAAGGAGATGATGAAGATGATAATGATGATGGTGAAATATAAAAACAAAAACTATGGCACGTGGAACTGGAACAATCTACCTCATGTGCTAAATAAAGGGTTCGATTCCAAATTCCAGCCTATATCAACCTGATGAAAAACGGAGATGGCAACAAAGATGAGGACAATAGTCCGAATAATGTAATAGAAAACCACTTATTTTAATATATAAATCTGGCGACGTTCGTACATATAGAATAATTGACATAAGAATAATATTAAATGATTTGCCAATATATATTTTTACGTGAATCTGTAAGTTTAACTGGTAACCGTATTTACTTGTGTATAAGCCGACTTCGTGTATAAAGTCGATCCTTGAATTTTTGCACGGATTTTAACCCCTCCAGAAAAAAAGTGTACCTTTGTATAGTGCAACCGGTCATCGAAAATGTTTAACCTTTTCAAAAGAATTACCTATGTATTAATACGATTTCTCACATATCGTTAGAACATTTTTTTCTTTTAATTCAATTTAATGAAACGGTTTTCTTAGGAATCTTGTATACAGCCCATTTGAGTCAATTTAATGGTCAGGTTTTTCAGGATCCTGTCTTCAGCCCGGCTTTGAATTGGCAAACATTAAATTTTGTTAGTGATTTTAGATAACCATGAAAGTTCCTAACAGTTTTGTCTACCCAATTTCACTCACATAAGGTTCATCCGTAGTATCCTAAAGCTGAATATGTGGTCTCCTTTTACCGAACCTAAGTGGACGGATAGGAGTGGTGGGACCCTAGCCAATATCCCTATAAGCAGTCAGTGAGGAAAAGACCAGTGGTGAGTAAGCAGTCACCGAGACGGTCAGGTAGTGAGTGTAAGGATCCTTTTCTCCGGGGTCGGGCGTTAGTAAGATTACAGCAGTTCACCTTCTCGAAGCCGAAGTTTGACATTGTCGATTAAGTGATAAATCATACTGCTTGCTCTTTTCCAATCAGTGTCTTCGAGAAAAAAAAAAACAGTTGTCGTCATTCTTTGTTGAATCTGATCACGGCCAGTGAGACAAATCTGTGAACATAGCGTGCCGGGTTTATATGCATACACAGCCGAACTTGGGTGTCATCACATCTTGTTTCTAGCGTAAACAAATAATCATAAAACCCTACTATACTCGAGCATATACGGTATTTTCATGCAATGTGTTGAGAAGCCTTGAAACCAAAACAATCAATTTATAAGATGATTATTTGTAACAAGGGATTTGTGAAAATTACTTTCATTTTTCATGAAAAATGGTGTATGTAATGATTATCCATAAAATACTTAGTTTATTAGATTCATTAATTACTTTTGCTGCAGAAAGAAATGGCAATCTACTGCGGGAAAAAAAACTGCCTCGTCATTCATGTATCGAAAAATACATGATCGTCGAAGCATGTATTGCGTATGGTACTTAACTGACTAAATTACTTTTATTCACAAAATGATACGTTTATCTCGTTGAAACTACAGTTTTTGTACGATCAGCGGAATTAAGCAACGTCGATCTTGGCCAGTACTTAGATGAGTGACCGCCTCAGAATATCAGCTTGGACGTGAAACTGATATAATGGCTCGGAATTGTTAATCGGTGAGGCGAGTTGCTATTCCAGCTGGTTTTGTTATAGTCACTTATGCGCAAATACACTTGCGGAAGGTATAGGCCCATATCTTCTCCCCACAACTATGGGTTAATTAGTAAGAGTTTTATAACTATTATTATTCCCCTCCACTCCACAATCTAAAAACAATTTCTAGCTTTAAATAAAACATGAAAGGGGTTGATAAGTCGTGGAAAACGAATCAATCAATAATAATATATTTTATCAACCCGAGAAAAATATATGCAACTTTAACTGCTCGTTTCCGCGTATGGATGTCAGCTAGATTGGCAATCTAATTCCACTTGTTGACACAGTCTAACGATCAATTTTGTTACTTCATCACCCACAGAACCAACTCCCTACACGAAAGCCGCTTGTGGCCCAATGGAGGACCGCCTATGTCAAAGCCAGCGGTCGTCTGGTGACAAGCCACAGGCGGGTCTCTAGCGTTCCGTCAGTGATAACATTGCCGAGAGGAACGCGGGACAGCAAGCCGACAGGGGTAAACGCTAGTGGCATGCCACCCAGTGGTAGATTGGTGGTTTTCGTGTAGGAATGAGGTTTATACTTCAACTATACTGAGCAAGTTACAATTTCTAGGCGAGAGTGCATCAAATGGCTCGATCAGCAGTTGAACCAGGTCTGATTCTTCAAAGCCTCAGTCACGATGACTTTTCACATCGTGGGAGCAAAAAATATCGCTGGCTTTCTAACAGTTGTATCCACCCAATATCACTCACACAATTAGGGTTCGTCTATGGTATTCTTCTGATGGCATTTTCCACCTGTACCGAGAACTTAATTCGTCTCACCAGGTTGATCTTTTAAAGAAAACAACTCTTTCACAAACAGCCAGATTAAAGCCCAGATTAACACCACTCCCATAGGCGTCTATAGTTGGGTCTAATATAGAATTAACCCCAGCGTCTGATCAGGTCTAGTCTACTTTATAACTCGGTGTATGAGAGTGATAAATTATCCTCCTTTAGGTCAGAGTATAGCCCCTTTTACTATCAATATTAACAACTGTTTATCTTAACCACAATTATATGGGATGGCTTATATATATATGTAACAATGGCTTATATTAACCTATTCAAAGGTAAGCTCATTTTGGGTAACCGTATATGCAGGCATAGAGAAATTGGGCCAACTAATGCGCTACCCAAGGAATGAGAAAAAAAAATCGAGGGCCGTAGAATATTTACAAGAAACGTCTATGGATATTTTTTAATCAGTTCATCTCAAGCAAGGCAATAAAGCCACCGAGACGCAAGGGGTTACTGAGCGTGCAAGAATATGAGAAAAGGAAAAGCATTATTGAGGAGAGGGGACAACAAATGAACAGGAATAAAGAAAACAGAATATAACGATTGATAATACATTTAGAGTTTTGAAGGTCAAAGTTGGCTGGAAAAGCAAGTGGCCAAAAGTGAGTTTTACAAGGGAGAAGTGCGAGAGAAGAAACTGCAAGTATAGAAATTACGGTTACATCTAGTCATTTCAAATGTAAAATGATGAGACCTAGCTGCCAATCTAGTACTGCGCTTAAACTCGTAAAGTCGAGGTAACAAAATGAAAACAATATTTATTTTGCAAATTCAAACATGTGGCATAATGTGGCACCCTGCATTATTAGAAAACTGAAAAGAGATATTCATAAAAATATGATTTAATTTTTATTCGGTTTATTAACCAGTTGATAGTTATTTAGAGACGAAGAATAATTGAGTTTTGAGAATAATTCTCTAATTGTATTTAGGCGATCCGAAAGAAAGAAAAAGGAAAAAAAAAAAAAAATAAAAAAGAAAGAGAAAGAGAAATAGATAGTACAAAACCCGGTCATAAAAACAAAACAAAACGTCAAAAGATATCCAGGTCAAAGTACCTGACCGAAATTCATGGAAAAATAGAAATTGTTATATTTGGTTGAAGAAATAGAGTTTGGAGATAATAAAACAAAAAAAAAAAGAAAAGAAGAGGAAAGACAGAAACATAATACGAAACAAGGTCGTAAGCGAAAACACACGCTCGACCGGCACATATCAAATGTCAAAATTATCAGGTCAAACCTTGATTAATTCCGTGTCCGCATAGGATGGAAGTTTGTTGGCTGAAGTAATAAGATTTTAAGAACAATGGAAAAAATATTAATAAGTGACAAACGAAAAGGGTGTCATTGAGATGAGAGGTGACCGCTGGGAATTGTATACGAAAACAAAACATTGGTACACAAACCCTGACCATTTCTAGAGTTGAAGATAAGAACCACCCACGATGATGAGTGAAGATATTTTCAATTCAGATAATTAAGATTTTGTTAACAGGCCTGAGCGAAAGAAAGAGATGAAAGCAATTGTTTTAGGCGCCGACAAGGCGGAAAAATTCTTTCTTTAAGTCGCATCTAATTAGCGGCAGGCTGTTTTGACAAAGGCCAAATGTGAAGGAAACCGAAATCGTCATTTTCGTGCGAAAAGGCCAATTTGGATTTTGTTTTTTTTAACAAGGTGTTCTTCCCCAGAACAAAGCCCCGGATTGACCACGCCCGATTGGAGACGTCACGAAGGAAGGAGGGAAGATACCGACCAGAGTCTCATTGGCCGAGAGCGGTCACGTGATGTGCGAGGGAGGAGGAAAGACGCTCGACCAGGACCCCATTGGTCGAGAGCGGTCACCTGACATACGAGAGACCAGGAGAAGCGGGTATGCGCCCCCCCCAGAGGCACTGTAAGGAAGTAGGAGTGAAAGTAAGAGCGATAATGGGAAATCAGAAATAATGCGACTTTTGGAATTATCAAGAAAACCCTGGCGCCGACAGACCCACCCCAGTTTGTTACGGCGTCAATAAAAGCAGGACCCCAATCGACAGAAATCAGTTCAGCCCCGGACGGCAGAGAGAAGAGTTCGGACCTTGACGAGAAGAGTTGCAGGGCGGACAGCGAGGGAGCTTGAACGCGGGCGGCGGGCCCGGTTCATTCGCCCCTTTGCGGACAAGAGAATCCGGAGTGAAGAAATTCGTCCAGCCCAAGTCGAAGAGAAGAAAATTGCTCGAAAGCCGCAGAGAAGTTGGAGCGGAATTTCAGAGCGGACGGCAGAAGAGTTGCAGGAGTTGGGTTTGCGCCTCAGACGAAGAAGAAGTTAACTTGCAGTTGCGCCTAAAAAGTTGAAATCAAATCAAGCCTAAGAAGAAAATAAGACAAGTCGAAGTGAATAAATTCACCCAAACCAAGCCTAAGAAGAGAAATTCGTCCAACCCAAGTCGAAGTAAAAACTCAAGTCCAACCGAATAAATTCGTCCACCCGAAGCAGAAGAAGTTAATTCGCGCACTGACGTCGAGGGAGATCAGCCGTGAACGACAGGCGAGATCAGCGCCCAGTGTTGAAACCAAACCACACCCCGAAATGCAAATTTCTAGAGAACAAGCAACTCGAAGTCTCTAAGTTGTATGGTAGAAGCTTGGTGCCATAGTCCATAAAACGGGTCGGGAGGTAGGAACAATTTTATGTAACGAACATTTAGATATAAAAGGTTGTCACCTTTTTTTTCAATAATTTTTTGACCTTGTGAGTTTTTCTTTTTTCTTGTGTGTTACCACCCCGTTGAACTTAGCTTGCTTACGGCCCCAATCCCTGTTTGATCCCGTCTGTCTAAGATCTAATCACAACGTGGGTAGGCAGACCGGAGATCAGTACAGTTACCCTAGTAACCAGGTGTTGGAGGCGAGTTGGGAACGACGAGGCTGGTATTCATCTAGCCAGAGGGTTAGAACGTCACACTTGGAGCAGCGAGGAGCGAACAGCTGACGTCGCGGCAAAGACGTCACAATCGGCGCCGCGACCGGGATCAACACTAGACCAAGCGACGTCACAACTGGTGCTGTCCGTGACCAGCCTGGAGAGCACGTGACGTCACAACTAGTGCTGCGAACGAGATCGAACGACAGAGTCGACGCTGCGACCAGGGGGGGGGCGACGTCACAATAAGATCAAAGTGGGAAAAGGGAAGACTCGTTTTCAGCCTGCCTTATCTTAAACTTAGCTAGTCACAATTACTGACCCAAACGTACCCAGTATTACAACACGTTCTTACTTACCATTCAGTCACCAGATACCTAAAAGTTTCTATGAAGTCTTAACTTTTCTTGCCATAGATACAATTTTTCGTGTGTAGAATAACTGTCAAATTAAATGACCACATTTTTTTTTTCCAAAGAGCAAAGTCCATGAGAATAATTACCATGAAAAGGGAAGTTGCATTTTTGCTATGGGTAAGTGATTGAAACCGAGATGCCAGGTCAGGACCAATAACACTGGAGGTTCTTCTTTGGATTTTACAAATCACTAAATACATGAAAGAAACACCAGACAAGATGTGCCAGGAATATTTAATGCATTAACGAATGGTAGACCTATAAACGTGTAAGAGAGATTCTGGCGAGAATGATTGTCTTTATTGTCAAGAAAAATATATCATACTAAATGATTCACGATGTGCCCACCTACTGTCTGCGTCTAAAATAACGTGCATCTTATTATATAGTAAAAGAAGGAGGCTTATTCTATTATAGAGATTATATTTTAATCCAACTTTAGAAATCTAATTTTAAAATAACCTACCCTAAAGTAAGCCTAATTATACTCTAAATTAGACTGTACACACAGTCTTATAAATGCAATTATAATATTGTATGTACTTAGCCACGCAAAAATGTATGTAAAAAAAAATGGCGGAACAATATAGATTTGATTTTTTTCGTGTTAACGACTTTATTTGAAGGACATGACTCCTTTCGATTCATAGCTGACTAAACAAAAGAATTCAGGTAGTAGCCTTATGCTACTTCCTGCGGTAGCTTGGTTGACAATCAAGCCTACAGGATATTTAACACATGAAAGGGGAGAGAAAGGAGGGTTCATATTTTGTCAACGATATTTGCGCGTAAATGAATGCAACGAACTCGAATGGAATTCAGACTCATTCCGAGACCGTCTATCCAACGTCTCGCATAAACACGCTGTCAGGTATTCCCAAATAACCATCCATCTTGCTACTGACCAGATTTCACGTTGCTTAACTTCGCTGATCAAAAAAGAACCATTGTTTCAATGTGATATGCCTGTTGCTACCGAAAATATTATTTAACAAAATATTTTGTTGTTACCAAAAATTTAATAAAATATTAGAAAATATAATCATAAAGAATTTTTATTTTATATACAGTTATAAGTTGACGATCGTTTATTTTTTATACGGATAAAAAACAATGACCGTCCATTTCCTACAACTTCAATCGAAAAGATTAACGGGTCTATGTAATAAAATAAACGACTTTATATATGAGGGAAGCTAAAGAATTCACCTCATTCAGTGCACCGTTCATTTAATTCAAAACGCAGCGTTAATTTTGTTTTGCTTCCTCACTCGTCGAGAAAGCTTCATTATAAGGGAAGACAACCTGATAAAATAGGCCTTAACTGATCAACACGTATGCAGTTGATGATGCTGTCACACGATATCGTCCCAAAATCACTGAGGTCGAATCAAGTGTAAACTAGATCAAAAATTGAGAGAAGCAAATTGTAGTTGGTCTCCTGGGGGATATATTTCATTTCAACCTCAGAAAGTATAAAATGAAATTTGTATATTCAAAATTAGAATGAAATTGAATGTAAAATGGGAATAAAAAAAAAAAAAAATTAATGACGCCGGGAAGATGGTAGCGTTATTTAGATTCGTTCCCGCCTTTTTACACGCAAAAGTGTTTCATCATTCGGGGAAATGTAAAAGGAAATAAACATGTAATAAAAAAAAAACAAAAACAAAATAAAAATGAAGGGAAATAAAAGAGGAAAGAGATGGGATATAAAACAGATGGTTAGAATGAGAGAGGGATAGAGAAATAGAGAAGGAGGGTATGAATAACGGAGAGAAAGAAATGAAAGTAGAGAGAAGTTTTAAAAAAAGAAAAAGAAGAGAGAAGAGAAATAGAATGATAGCGAATAGATTGACGAGGAAGATACAGACATAAAAAAGAGGAAGGAGAAAAGAGTGAAAGTTGTTTAAAAACTGAATTGAATAATAAAAAAGATAAACTTAAGGACAATGTCGATGTAAATATAAATGTACATTGTTAGTAATGTAATAAAACACCTAGATAATTGATTAATACAAAAAGTGATATAAATATATTGTGACATATGAAAACAGGTAGAGACGATATAAAGATAGCTATGTTCACTTTATAAAAAACTGGATGGTGGATGTAAACAAACGGAGACCTGCTCATCAAAGTGCCATAATTTAAAATACATATAAACAAATTAAAGACAGGCGCAAACATAGACGCACACACACTCATTTATATATATATATATATATATATATATATATATATATATATATATATATATATATATATATAAGCAAGTGTAAATGGATATAAATCCGACAGAAATTTGTATATATATATATATATATATATATATATATATATATATATATATATAATTTAAATTTACAACTAAAACTAGGTGGGTGAAAAAAACTGGATAGCACAATTTTCAAATAAATTGGCATCTATTTTTACAAAATAGTGCTCAATGTAAATTTACAGAGTATTAATATTATAAATTAATTGATTTAAAATATTTTTTTTCGTTACATTTTTCAAAAATGGAAGCTAAAAACCCCGAATTTAATTTTGTAATTAAATCAAAGACATTAGTTTCATTTCATCCTCAAGCGAATTTTGTAGTCTGGTGGAAGTGGATTTATCTGTAACCTTGGAAACGTGAATTATGATTTTTTGTGTGACTTTAAAACCCAGTACTTTTATATATATATATATATATATATATATATATATATATATATATATATATATATATATATAATAAAACAGACATAAACACTAATATTCCATGGTCATAATTTATTCCATTGGAATCGTAAATGATCCAATTCATCAGACCTACAAATTGACCATGGAATATTAGTGTTTAAATTCTGTTTTTATTATATCCCCAAACTGTCCTAGATACTACCTGGATTCTTCCTCTTGTAATTTTTTTTCTAAAAATATACATGTATTATATTTATATATTTTGCATATGTATGTATATTTTCCGATAAAAATCTATCTATCTATCTATCTATCTATCTATCTATCTATTTATATATATATATATATATATATATATATATATATATATATGTGTGTGTGTGTGTGTAACAACAAATTTGTCCAATTGTATAACAACATAATTGCCCATCGTACAAAATGTTTATTATCTAAAACAACACCAAACTAATTGAATTTGTTTTTTCCACGTTTTCAAATAAAACGTTTAATCATCGTACCACAAAATTTTCGTAAGAATCATTGAAAAAACATTGCGTTATTCAGCTAGAAGTAGAACAGGTTAAAATCGTTTGTTTTAGTCATTGTCTTCATAATTGAACAGGGGTGGGAGGAAATAGGTCATTCAGACCTTCAGTAATCGTACTAAAATTTATACTCTGGCTTCCATCTTTAAACTCCATTCAAGAACCATGAAGAGAACGGTGAATAAGTTTTAAAAAAAAAGAAGGAAGATTCGTGATGAAAACTGGATCAAGACGTCACAACAGGAAGAGGGACTATCATTTCAACTTAGAGCTAAAGAGATCAATTAGAAATGATCCAACCAAATCCCTACGACGTCTTGTACGTGAGAGAGGAATTTCAGCTATGACTGTCCAAAGAGCAGTGAAAAAATACTTGAAAGTGAAATCGTACGTGAAACGTGTGAGACACCTGGTGACACCAGGGAAGTTAGAAGGTTAGTATGGGTGAAAATCATCTTGAATAAGTTGGAAAATTACAATGGAATATATATA
>CAHIKZ030004770.1:945000-1020000 GCA_903632075.3 Acanthosepion pharaonis | reverse complement strand
TTTAATATATATATATATATATATATATTATTATGAAAATGGATCGTGATTCCAATGTAATAAATTATAACCATAGAATATTAATGTTTGAGCCTATATATATATATATATATATATATATATATATATATATATATATATATATATATACACTAGGTTTCTATAGCATTAATATATATATTTGGAAAAATTTAGGTCGGTAGAAATTAAATATTAGAAACTCCTAGAAATCAGTAAACAATCTTAAATTTGTCTGCAAACATTTCGTAAAACAATGCACATGCACTCACACACACACACATATCGATGTACATACACACACATATATCTATATATATAGATCGACAGATATCGATGCACATATTCACTGTGTGCGATGGTTAAATTATCGCCAATTTATATTTTTCATTTCGCGCATGTGCTTTCTTTATCATTGATTGGTCGACTGCACAATATAGTAAGGTCCGTTGAGCACCGTCTGTGAGACAAAGAGCACCAGGACGCAATTCACTCAGCCAGAAATTCCGAAACGGCGTGCCGTGCTGCTTGGTATTCATGTCGGAAGCACCAATAGAAACAAATTTCAGAGTGTTTGGGTGTCATTCTGAGGAGAGGGCAGAGGATTCGGAAAGAGTTGGATGAGTCTAATTGAGATCACGAAGTTTCGGCAGCATGAACTACTCGCTCTGATATTTCTTATGAGAAAAGGTACACCCGAATCTGTTGGTAAGGGTCTCAAACTCAAAACAGAGTTCTACATCAGTGCATATGCACACAGACACACAGACCCAGACCAGACAGACACACAGACAACCCCTATCTATCTATATATATATCTATCTATATATATATATATATATATATATATATATATATATATATATATATATATATATATATATATATAAATATATATAAAAAAGCTATATGAAGATAGCACTACATGTATATAATAACTGTAAGTGGAATCTATCTATCTATCTATCTATATCTATATCTATATCTATATCTATATATATATATATATATATATATATATATATATATATATATATATATATATATATATCAAAAATAGTTTTACAAAATTTGGGGGCGGGTTCCTGACACAAAAACAAGGTAAAATTTTCATATAAACTTATCTCCAAAAGGCCATAAACTCATAACAAATGTCAAAAAATGTCCTTTGCTTCCACACACGCATGCATCTGTCGGATCATTGACTGGTGGACCTTTCAAATACTCTCACACGGGATCGAATTGTTTCGCAGGACCCCATGACATTCTGATGAAGTGTTTCTGCATTATTAATGCCTGCTACATAAACCAGTTGTTTTAGGTGGCCCCGCATATAAAAATCTAAATCCAGGGATATGTGCAGGCCATGGGAACCGTTCTCCCATATTTCATAATAGATGTCAGCCAGTGAATAATGTGACTAAAATGTGCTGGAGCTCCCTCATGCATGAACCACGTATTATGAAGGGTACATCATGTAGCAGGTTTGGAAGTGGGTTCGGTATAATGTCCCTGGAGACAGCGTCTGTAAGACAAGGAGAACATATGGACCTACCAGTCAGTCACCTTATAATTCCGGCCCACATATCAATCGTAAACTGATGCTGGTGTCTAGCTTGTATTGAATCATGGGTATTGAGATCCGCCCCAAATTCTTGGGAAAGTAGTGAATCTATCTCTTAAGGGTAAATAGCGTGGCAGAATAGATCACTTGATCCTATAGACTTGGGTAGTTCTTGGAGGAAGACGAATCTGATTTCAAAAATCAAATGGTCGGTAAATAAAACGTCCCTATTCTACTTAACTTCATTACAGAAGTAGAACCCCCAACAGGACAAAAAAAAACAACAAAAAAACAAGGGCTATTAAAGGTCAATAGTGATTTTCCATGCGTAGCTTAGATGTGGCCCAAGGCTGAAATTATGGCACACCTAGAGAGGATCGAGTTCGTAATTGTTCTCGCGATATAACCACCTCGATGTGCCCCATCTTAAAGGCCAATAGCGAGGGTAACGTAATCTTCCATAACACCTCAAATGTGCAAAAACGTAAAAATAATACAGGGAAAAATTATGGAGATCGGTTGGTTTGTATGATATCAAACCTAACAGACATTTTTTGATCACTTCGAAATACAATGATAGGGAAAACATCTTTCTAATGAAAACAGGATCCAAGGATTCTTCAAAACACGTTCACGTCAAAACCAATGTAATTTTACTTAAAAGGTATTAAGCAGCTGCCAGATACGAGGTAAAATGTCATTGCGAATAATGGTGAATAAAATATAATTGTAATTTATAAATGTAGGAGATACAGTGGAGTATTGGATAGCGGATTCAGGAATCGGAGAGACGAGTTCGAATTCCAGTCAAATCCATTGCATTCATTTACATGCTAATACCTTTAGAAAAAGTCCTCTTCTTCTTCACACCCACTCCATCTATGGGGAAATAGCAGGGGAGGCTTGTATACTGTAGAAAGTCATGGCAGGATTGCCTACGCACGGCACATAATTGACTGAGTTTGTAATATATACGGAAATTATTTATGACTCAAGCTAAGGCATTTTCTTTGTCAAAGTTATTCTTTAGAGCAAGTAATTTAAATACTTACATTTCAGCTTCTTTTTTTTTTCCACAGTGTGTGTGCGTTCGCGCACATTCTCCCATCTGCGCGTACACGTAGAATGTCGTGGTTATTTGTACTTTTCGTTCTTTTTTTTTTCACTTTATCGTTATTGGATTTTTTTTTTACCTGTTATCTCCTTTCCTGTTTTCTTTCAATTTTAGCCACTTTGAATTCCGGATATATAGCAGTAAGCACTGAGGTCAAAAACGATTGGTGACAGTCTGTTTCAAGACGACAATACGCACTGCCGCAGTATAACGCAATATCGGGGACAGAACCTCACATATATTGAGCATTTTAGCTATAAATAGAGCCTACCTTAAAACTATATTTTTTGTCATATCATAAAAAAAATCCCTCCATAGAATGCCTTTCCAATAACAACGAAAAAACAACCAGCAATTTTGCCACCTAACATTCTTACAGTTTAATTCACTTATTTACTTTATTATATACGCATTTTTATTATTTCAAACAATATTGTAGTGTATTTGAATCTGACGACACATTTTTATTACGTCTACGAATACTGGATTAAAATAACTCCATTAATTCTTCATATATATATATATATATATATATATATATATATATATATATATATATATATACACAAAATAGTAGTTGGTTGTATACATGATTAATGAGTCTTCGAGTTTAAGCTAAATAAATCTTCTTTATTGTAATTTACGCGGCAAAGAAGCAGAAACTTATTTACGCCAACTCTGATGTTGACCTATACAGATATCTCTGTATTCAATAACCCATCGGCCATATGTTTTACATAATATTTGTATAATATTTCCAACATGATAATTTTGTCTGATGAAACAGACATAAATTCTGGCGAAAATTGCACATACATTAAGAATCGGTGTTACCATGTAATGGTAAATTCTTATTTATTTCATTTATTTAACATCAGAAAGAAACAGTTGAAATTTCGATAGCCACATAATGAGGAAAGTGGGATTGGAAAATTTGATACTCTCAGGACAGGTTGAAGGGAAATTGGACAAAGGAAAACAACGTGTAACCTACCTAGGAAGTAAACGGATGGTGGGATTTAGTAGAGACTAGCAGCATGATTGATTCAAAAATTCGTACGACTCATACAACAATCGCTATCATTTGACTTAAAATATTTTTGCTGATGTTGCTACATGCCTTACTTCTTGCCTCTCTCACAAGCGCATTTTTTCTAAGCTCTATACTAAAATTTAAATCTGTTACGAAAAAAGAACTAAGCAAAATGGACACAAAACGATCAGCTTTAAAAAAGAACTCGTAACTGGAAAAACCGAATGAAAAAAAAATGTTAACAACAAATACTTTTTCACACCATACCCAGTTCTGCGGAATCAGAATCAACGTTGAGTTTAAGCAAGCGAATGAGCCAATTGGAGTAAAGTGCCAAGCAGATTTAAATTTTTCCCACTTGTGATGAATGCAGCTATCGATTTTTTTGCAAGCTAGCATGCTAGTTAATATTCGTGTCAGTCAGCTGTTGGCTGTCAAGCTGGCCAATAGAATGTCCCTGCCTATTCGTGGCAGACCGCTATAGGCTCTAACTCTGGCCAGTAGAAAATGGCCTCAAACTACATGAAAACTGCCGTCGAAGGGAGTTGGGAAATGCAAAGTCGGTCTTGGCCTTTGTGCTAACTTGGAGCATGTGCATGTAAATTTTGGTGCAAATCCGTCGAGAATTGCGGCCGTGCATTCGTTACACACACGATATTGAGTCACCCACGCACCCCCACGAGGGTGTCATGTGGCACAAGGCTTTTTTTACGTGGGCATTCCGAGCCCGTGGGCTCGGTCAAAAATATTCCCATTGAACCCGTATAAACGGGTTCAGGGCCGGTTTACCTCCCCGAAGGCGGAGCCTCCTTTGGGTTCCTCCCGTCCGTAGGAAGAGAGTTCAACCGAACAGTCGGTTCAGAAGTGAACGACTGACTCACACACACACACACACACACACACACACACACACACACATCCTGCCTTTTATAGATAGACATAACAAAAGGCAAAATTTATTGAGAACAGGAATATGTGGAGGGCCACGATCGCCAACGTCCTGAAGACACACGGCACATAGAAGAACAAGGATTTTTTTTCCGATAGAAGTTGACAACAAATAAAAAATCAGAAGCATCCATGTAGATTGCACCGATGTCGGAATTTGTTTGGCCTTTTATGCTCTTCGTTTGACCAAATTTTGGATAATATATAAAGTCTGATTAATTATATGACAGATTTCAATATTTCCCGGAGTTTCATGCAAGAGATCTATACCGGAGAGAGGCTAATCGAAATGTGAATTGCTCGCATCGTAACATCATTCAAGTTTCAGGGACGAAATTCAATCACCCTAGGATGCACGAGGCTTCTTTTCTCATGCATTATGTTTTCAAGAAACATGAAATATCGCTACCATATCTGACCTGATACGTCTAAATGTTAATTTTCTGTTCAAAATCTTTTAGGCGGGCTTGGGGAGGAAGACTTATGTTTCACTGTTCTCTGTCACAAGGACGAAACGTCGCAAATTCATTATAGAATCAACCGCAACAGGATGTTTGCAATGGAAATTATTATTTACATGTCAAATTCTACCAGTTCGAATTTTTACAATTAAGACATAAGATGCTTATCTCCCGTGCATTCCCAATGTAAGATGAAAATTCAATCCAAACATATTTCCCAAGAACAGCCTCTTTATAGAAGCGATTCGTGTATGGATGCATTCCTGAACACAAGATCCTTTACTTCTAAAACTCAAGAGTGAATCGTTATCTAACCTCCTTATCGTTATAATCTTCACTTCCTACCACTTTGTCTTTCATTCCTATTCAGTCAGTTATGTGCCATGCGGGATAAACGCTTAGGCGATCATGCATCTTTCGATACATGACTGACAGGGCAGATTTTTCCCGCACTAGGTTGCCATTTCTTTCTGCGGTAGAAAGGCAACCCGGTCTGTCCTGATATTTATCTATAGCTGGTTGGGAGAAGAAGAGGATTTATACCTTTCCCAAGGGTATTAGCACAAAAGTGAATGTAATGGATTCGAACTCGGCTATCTGATTCCTCAATTCGAGACGCTATCCATTGCTCCACCTTCATTCACATTACTAGCCTCGTTCACCAGGTAACCCTAAAACTCAAGTGGCTTTCGTGCCTTATATTCGGCGAAATTTAGTATGAAAAAATCGTTAATTATTATAAACTAATGTACTCGTTCCGTCACAAATAACATTAATAGTGAGATGCAATGAAAGAAAATTTTTGAAACAATCTATTGAGATTCAATAAAGCGGAAATAAGGAATCCACAACTAAAACAAGGGCCATTGAACCGTGTAATTAATCCGTTTTGTTATAATGAGTGTAACAGCAAAATTGCCCAAATCGTGTAAAAGCAAAATTGTCTAATTGTTAGATTAAGTTCTGAAACGTTGTATCTTAGAAATGATTAAAAATATCTTACTGGAATTCTCCGAGGTTTTTATTACACTACTGGACTCTACTTTGAGAAATAAGAATATATAATTACTCTCTAAGTGTAACAGAAATATCGTGATGGATTCGATCATGAACAAAAATGACACGTTCATCATTAATTAACTTTAGCTAAGGATCGGAAGCTCATGAAGTATTGAAATAAAGGTCATACATGTATACACATGTATATATATATATATATATATATATATATATATATATATATAGATAGATAGATAGATAGATAGATAGATATAGATTCCAGGATCCATTTTCCAATTTATTCAAGATGATCTTCGTCCAATGTAATCTTCTAACCTTCTGCATTGAAGTAACAAATGCCTCAAGGTTTCTCTTACGATCTCATTTTTTTAGTCTTTTTTCATTTCGCTCTGAACTGTCATAGCTGAAACTCATCTCTCACGGGACAAACATCCTATGAATTAAGTTGGATCTTTTAGAATTGATCTCTTAAAAGGGGACGTAAAGTATCAATATTGTTGTGTAATGGATATCGGCGGCTCGGAGAGCCAAGTTCGAATACCTGTGGACTTCGTTAGATTCGCCTACGCACAAATTTCTTTAGGAAAGGTGTGAATCCATTTCTTCTCCCCCAGCTATGGGTTGAACAGCAGGAACTACTGGGTTCTTTAGCTTTGGTTGGTTGTGGAAAGAAATGACAACCTGCTGTTTGAAAAAATTCTGCCTCGTAAGTCATGTATCGAAAGATTTACGATCGCCCAATCGTGCATCACGTATGGCACTTAAATGACTGACTGAAAGTATCAAGATTTAAAGAGAGCAATAAAAGAAAAGAAATTGTGGAGAACCGTGGTCGTCCATCTCTTGAAGCGTTATGGTAAATAGAAGGAGGAGAAACGTCTAAATATATTTGAAATATTGTGTTGTCAGGTAAATTAGTTCTTATTTTTCCGTTTGTTTTAATCCTAATATTCATCAACAATTTTAACAAATCAGTCAATTATGTATTCTCGTTCATGCCTTCACGACTTCTTGTCAACGTTCAACTATCTTGTCAAGGCCTTGACGGTAGAAATCATCATGTTACTTTTTCAACGCCACATTGTTGGAAAAGTGTTGGAAAGCGACCGAAATCGGTTATAATCTGAAAACGCTAAATCAGGAGAAAGCGGTGGATGCAGTAAAACATTCCCATTGAATAAAATTCCCGTGAATAGGATTTTTCATCAATTTAGCGACGTTGGGGTTCACACTGTTGTGATGAAGATGCAAGTGTCGAAAACGTTTTGTTTTTGTTTACTTGACACTCCATTGTCATATGTTTGAAAAGAGGTAAATTTCAATCAAATATCTAAAAAAGATAAATAAATGATGTATAGGAGGAACAGAGATACCAAAAACTGTAAAAAAAATACGGTAACAAATATTTTCCCTGTTAAACCCTTCTCCTCCACTTACTTTGGGAAAAACGTTTCATTTTCAGATGATTTCAGTCCTGAATAAAAAAAAACAAAAAAAAAAACAAAAACAAAAGACAAACGGAATAAAACTAAGACATCATTTAATTAGAGAAGTGTTTAAATTCTTTTATGAATAGTATATATTAAAGACAATATTTTCTGAGAAAAAATTATTTTCGATGAAAAATGACTTTTTACAAGATTTGTTTTCATTTTTTACAATTTTAAATTGAATAATTTATAAAGTTTTAAAGTATTTTAAAATTCACTTATAATGTGATAAATCTCAGGAAATTTTAAAATCTTTAGCTTTTAATTAAAGCCACAATGAAAGCTTCAAAAAGTCTTTATCATTTTTAAAAATTCATTTTAAATCTTACGTATACCGAATTAGTGGAGGTACACACACACATGCATATATATATATATATATATATATATATATATATATGTATGTATGTGTGTGTGTATGTGTGTGTGTGTGTGTGCGTGCATATAATCAGGTCTTAAACTACCAATATATATATCACGTTTAGGCTATATATAATCTGTCCGAAATTCTTGAATAAGAAACGGTATGAATATTTTTTAGCTGACATTTTTCGATAATATCCTTATAGAGAATTGACTAAATATTATTTTTTTTTAATTTTTTTTTTAAGTATTACGCCCCAAGCAAGGCGTGTGGCCACTAGGATGCATGGGGTTGCGGAAGATTTGGAGCGAGAGCAGATAGGAGTGATAGAAGAAAGGATGAGAAGAAGGATAGTGGGTAGATCAAGGTAACTGGAGATGTCGATTGACATTACATTTGAATAGTTGGAGATTATAGCTCTCAGGGAAACAGTAATTGGGACGGGTGTTCCACAGGCGAGAGGTGCGAGGTATGAAGCCATTGGAGTAGAAGAGACGGCTACATTTGAGAGTTTCTACGGTGTAAGGGTGGGAGTGGGATGCCAGCCTCGTAGGGCGCTTGAATTCATGGAGTATTATATTCCTTTATTGATTTTGCTATGATGATGGCGATTTAAGCATTATTAAGTTCAGTATCTTTCACTATATCGATTATCGGTACACATCTGACTTGATTCATTTATCCTATTATTCCATTCATATACAAGTCGGCGTCGACTTAAAAACTATGCGACTTACAACTGTTCGAATTTACGACTACGACCGCTAACTGGTCTAACTGGCCGCGACTAGCAGCATGAGAGTTTCCAAATTTGGTGTACGGCATTTAGCGTCCCAGAACGGCAGCATATACTCGGGCGCCTCAAGCTCGGTGTTAAGGCAGCCTCTGTACAACACAATTAACCACGTGCCTCCTTGTGTTTTTAATGTTTTACTTAAAAAGGAAAATCGAAGTTGTCTACTAAGAGGCTGATAAGATTTTGTAATTATATGTAGTTTGGTATGTTTGGGATTTTTATGGATGGTAGTATGTTTAGCAACGAAAACGGTTTCTGATTTCTGTATCAGTATTTTGGTTACCTTGTACGTTTAGCAAATAGTAAACCAACTGTCCTGTAGTATACAAAGTTTGACTTAAACATGACGAACGTAAAAAATAAGAAACAAAACAATGATACAAATGGTAAACGTAAAGAAACCTTAAATGTTATAAAAATTAAATTAAAGCCTAAAGAAAGATAAAAAAAAATTAAAGATTGCAAAATGAATAAGTCCGATGTACGACTGGATCAATTTACGACCGATAGGTCGCAAACCAATTGTGGTCATAAGTCGACGACGAACTATACTTTTTCTTTTGTTTTATTAGGTTGGTGCAAAAATAATGTCGTTTTTTGACGTTCAACTTAACGTCAAAAACGACATTATTTTTGCACCAACCTAATATAAGTTTTTTCCGGATGCCGGTTATCATGGCTCACAACAACTTCCTGCCATTTTTACTTTAATTCAGTTTCCCTCTTTGCCATCGCTTTTTTCCCTCTTCTGTTATCTATCAACAAAAAAACCTTACATAGATAATTCAAATTTTTCCCACCTTGAGTGTTAAATTCACTAGGCCGTCTTTCTTCACTATATGTTTCAAAATTTTCAGCTGTCTCTTCTTTGTCATAAGTATAAGTTTACTTATTCTTCCTATTTTACCTTAAAACTTCGTTGTGACCCACATGTTGTATCCACAATATTTTTAGGAATCCTCGGTAAACCAACATTACTATTGCTGGAAGTCTCCTTTTTACATGCAAGGAAATTATTAGGTATTACGAAGCAATTAAATATTAGTTTCTCTTTTTTTTAATATTTTAAAAAAAATATTTTTTACATTTTTAAAATATTTATTTAATATTTTAAAATTATTTTTAAATATTTTTATATATTTTAAATATATTTTAAAAATATTTTAATATCTTATATATTATATTTATATTTATTTAAATATATTCATATCTTTTAAATTTATTTTATATATTTTATATTTTACATTTATATTTATATATTATATATATTTTATATATTTCAAAATAATTTAAATATTTTTAAAAATATTTTTTGAAGATTTTTTAATATTTGTAAATATTTAAAAAATATATTTTAATACTTTTTAATTTTTTATATATATTAATATTTTTTATATTCTGCAGAGAACCTGCAAGATTATATGTACAGTGTTCGAAAACAATTATTCGAAAAACATCTATTCAGATTGCAAATTGTTTGAATGAAAATTAATCGAAAGGATATTTATACTAAAGGATAATTATTCCAAATGCAAACTACTTTATTCGAATTAAAATATAAAAATTAAAAGAGCAAATACACAAAGGATAATTATTCGAAATACAAATATCGTTAATAAAACCATTTAGTACGAATAAATTCTTATAACATTGAATTATATAATACTGCATCCAAATAGTCAACTACTCAAGAGTACTAGTTAAACTATGCCATTGATGTTTAAAGTTTTTAATGTACGTCGAAGTTTTCTTGGCGCTCTGAATATTTTGGCAAGCTTCACTTACTTTTGCAATATGAATTTCTTGCAAGTACTGTTCTCTTTTAAGAGCGTCTAATAATTTACATATTGTGGGAGGATGTAATGACACTCGCTGCAAAAAAAACTCTATGCCATCCTTCAACGGCTTTATTAGTTAAAAATAAATCAGCATTGACTTTCTCAGCAGGAGCACATACGCATTTCAAACATAGGTATTTCGAATAATTATCATTTAGTATAATTGTCCTTTCGAGTAAGTTTCATTTAAACAATTTACAATTCGAATAAAAGTTTTTCGAATAATTCTTTGCGAATAATTGTTTTCCAACAATTATTTTCAAACACATTTCAAAATACGCTTTTATAAGTCTACCATTCGTTCATCTCGCTGCCACATCTAGTTTGGTATATATGCTATATATTGAGAGATTCTTGATAAAATACAAATGAAAATCAAAAGAATCTACAGATTCCTTCATTAGTTCTAGGTAAATCAGCATTGACTCTTTCAAAGAAAGACCACATGCGTATTTCGAATAATTATTACTTAGTAAAATTGTCCTTTCGATTAATTTTCATTCAAACAATTTACAATTCGAATAAATGTTTTTCGAATAATTGTTTCGAACAATTTTCTCGATACATATTTGTTTATCAAGTATCCCGCAAATCAAATATTATCTTTTTTCTTATCTTTTTGCTAATATATATATAATCTAAAAACTCTAGTCTTCTATGTGTATGTGTTCCTGATATATAGCTTAAACAATGCATAATACCATAATCAATTTAGGAGCATATGGTATCTTGAAACCCGCCGAGTTCAGTGACAAATGCTATTACAATTAGTAAAGTTTTTTACAAAACATGTAGTAAGAAATTTAGTATTTTATTCCAATACACATTCTTATATCAATCAGCGTATATAAACAAATATTTGCATATCATGTTCCAACTATTAAATAGATCAAAATAATACACGTTCATAATAGATTTTAAAAACATTATTAAATAAATTTAAATAAGACAATATACAGTGTATAAGAGACCCGGATATAAGAGAAACCCGGATATAAGAGAGATTTTTTCTGGTCCCAAATTAGAGCCTGTGTTAATGTATATAAAATAGACCGAACCTGGATATAAGAGAAACCCGGATATAAGAGACTTCTTATCCGGTCCCGACAACTCTCTTATATCCGGGTTACAATATATATATATATATATATATATATATATATATATATATATATATATATATATATATATATATATATATATATATATATATATAATGCACTATATTATATTAAGAGGAGTCACGGTGGAGTAGTGAATAGTGGCTCAGATTGAGGAATCTGAGAGTTGAGTTCGAATTTCAGTTGAATACGTTACCTTGGGAAAGGTATTTATCCTCTTCTTTTCCCTATAGTTAAAAAACAGAACAGACTGCGTCCTTGGATGGCAACTGGTCTAGGAGAAGGACAACTCTGAACTCAAAACCTGCGGATGGACGTTTGGGGACCTTATGGCACACAGTGTACCAGGTCTATGTATTCCCTTCGAAAACTGTGGTTGGTTCTTCACCACTATAATCAAATCATATGTGCTGGTGTCTGGGCTGTCGTTCCTAGGAACTGAGCTGCTTGACCCACATACGTCGAATACGACGGGAGAGTTTAAAACATTATATTAATGTGGTGGACATTATATTATTTTTTTTTTTTTTTTTTTGCTGTTGTTTGATAAGTATTTTCTGGGTGTAGTTATTATGTAGGTGTGCCATGGTAAATCGCTATTCATGTTCGACTCCGGATTTTTATGCCATATTTTCCATCGTCTGTAACGAAAACTACCCAGATAATTAAATTTATGTACCTGAACGATTTCAACGTCTCCTAGATATCAGACGGCTTAGACAGTCAATTCAGCTGATAAGTTTTGGCAGTCTCTTTTGCTGATAACAATGCAGTCTGTCTTATTACAGTTAATAATTATTCTGTTCTTCTCGCTTTTCATTCTCAAGCGTGCTGGTTACTTGTGGTGTAATGGATAGCGGCTTGGGAAATGTAGTAATCCATCTCCTCACACAAGTATGGGTTAAATAATAAGTCTGGAAAATTGGGACGTAGCTGATCAGTCCTCGCTTTCCAACCTCGACCTAGTTCACAATGTTTGCGCTGCCTTGTGGGTGTATGAATTATTTTCTACCTTGTAAGTCCTTGCTTACAAACAGAACGTTACTCACGTTATTTTATGACATATGTTGAAGCGAATTGCATTCCTTGGTTCAATCAGTCGAAACCTTCCTTCGCAGCTAGGATTAGCCATGCTACTTAAACCGACTCGTCCACATTTTCTTCTTATTTCTAGTATGACGATAAGCTACATCCGGCAGAAAAAAAAACTCTGATTGGGAGATGCGAAGTTTTCAGGGGCGTGGGTCATGGAGCCATCTCTTAATTGTTGTCGTTCCCAGGTCCACCCAGAACTGGGGTGATATCTGTTACAGTTTTTTGTATACATGTTTGTACTAGAGAGCCAACCAAAATAAGCTGGCTCATTTTATAGTCCACCAAGAGAAGGGTTAACCAATCAGAAAGCTCAAAATATTCAATCCGACATGTATAAAGGCAGCCATTTTGTTTTTTTCTCCCAAAATATCGTCACTGCCAACCTGATATCGAAGACTTAAAGAATTATTTAACAGCCGCTACTTTCTCTGAATCTTCACTGCCAACCTGATGTCGAAGACTTAAAGAATTCACTGCCGACCTCTGATATTGAACACATTACGGACTTCACTGAATTCCATATTCAGAGACTACGGCAAACATGGTCAACAGTATCACCCGTTAGGTTTCTAACTATGTGCTAATAGTTATCCCACCAAACAAAGAAAACACACTATGAAATTATAAAAATGCATTTTTATAGTAAAAAACTAGCAATACATTTTTATATAAAAAATTACCAACAATGCGCACATATTAACAAATTGTTACGATTTGTAGCAACACCCAAATACGGAGAAAATACTACCAAACAACCAATATAAATGAACTCTTTCATGTCATTAATCCATATAATATCCTACAAATTCTTAAATCAAACTGTATTCCAAAATAAAGGGCGTTTCTATAACATGGACAGATTTTAAATGTGAATTAATTTTAAGTGTCTAAGGATTTTTTTTCTTTCAGATTTAAAAGCTTAAGTCTTTGGCAATTTCAAGCATGGAAAGTTTAACAATCTGTTGAGGTAGGATCCACCTAATTTGCAATAGTGGAGTACCGACCATATAAATATGGTTGGTACCGGGAAGAGAGGAAGGAATCAAGAGATTCAACCAGAGACTCTGCCCGACTGCGACTCAGTCAACACATTCTCCAGGATCGGTCTTACCAGGAATATACAAAAGACTATATGTAAATATTGTGTACACTTTCTTGTTTCAATACATTTTGTTCTATGTACATTTTGTGTTGCATTATTATTCCATGCATTAGTCAAGTTTCAACACAATCAAACAACGGGTTAAAGTTATCGAAGCCTATTAGGAAAATGGACGTTCAAACAAAACAAATATAAGTTCCCAGTTCGCATCATCTCTGGAAACAGCGAAGTCACTTGACCACTAGGGTCGTGCAACTTCACGCCTTCAGATTTCTTTCTTTGGGGTCATCTCAAAAGTAAGGTCTATGCCGACAACAATTCTAAAGGATGAGATAATAAGGCATATTGGTAAGGTCAAGGAGCAACTATGCAGAGATTTCATCAAAAATTTTCATCATCGAGTGGAGGTGTGCTGCCAAAATCTTGGCGAATATTTGGGCGATATAATTTTTCATAAACAATTTATTTACTGCTGACTTTGATCCGTCTTAATAAAACACTTTTTATATCTTCAACAAAACAGCGCCGCCTTTAGTAATCATGTTTACACAAACATATATATGCACAAAATTATTCAGTTGTGAAAGGAGAATAATCTATATCGTATTTTTATTACAGAAGGTCATCGGGTTTCGTCGGACCCAACCTACGGCGTTACGTTGCCATCTCCCATAATATAATACGTCCTCACGCGGCGTTATATGAGGAAGTCGGCGTTGATTCTTCATCGGCTATACACCTTATTGAATCCTGCTACATCCACTATCTCTCGTTTGTCATTTTTGGGGCACCCAAGCATGAGGCATACTCGTGTAGGCTTATGCAGGTGAGTTCCGACTTACGTTGAAAATCAGTTTTCTTACAGCATTAACCGTTCATAGTCCCCAGTATTGTCATCAGGAGTGTGCGAAGGTGGTGTAATAGATAATGGCTCGAAATTGTTAATCAGAGAGGCCTGTTTTCATTCAAGTTAGGTTCGTTATATTCACTTGCGCGCAAAATATCCTTCGGAAAGTCAAATATCTACCTTTTTTTTTTCTCCCAGCTATGGCTTACTTGGTAATTCTTGCATCACTAATATGAATATTAACTCTCAAAAATAAATCTTACAATCGAAATATATGTAAAATAACTTGCAAAAGCTTGATTGGTGGATTCACACCTTTCACAAGGATGTGTGCGCGTGCGTGAATATAACGAACTCCACTGGAATTGGAACTCGGCTCTCCGATGTCCAAATCCGACCTCAACGCACGTCAAAATCTACAGTAACTGGTATTCCCAAGTGGACACCCATCTAGCTATAGATCAGGCTCGGCGTTGAATAACTTCCGTGATCGGACAAGCCCCGGTGTTTCAACGTGATATGGCCATAAATCTTTCACCACGCTAGAAAACAGGTTTTTAATGCGTGGGTTGGCCATCACCACAGTCAACCAGTTTAAATTTAGAAAGTTTTTTTCCTCCTATAATAGTTGACACCCAAAGTTCATTCCGTTCTGCTATTTAACCCATAGCTGGTAGAAGAAGAGATAGATCCGTGTCTTTTTCCATGGTCAATTGTGCATAAGTGAACTCAACAAACAGACCCGGAATTTTAACCCTGCTTGCTGATTCTATCTTCTGTAACGATATCCGGTACACTACACGCATATTCACGGCGTTAAAAGCAAGAAAAAAAAAAAAAAAAAAAACTGGCACTATTTTTTTGCGCGGAGGAAGCCACTGCGGATGTGGACAGTATGCACATGCGTTTCCTTTTCAGTCATTCGCCGGTGCCATTTCATCAAGTAAATGCAGTTATCTCAATCCGTCCATTGTTATCACACTTTGCCGTTTTCCATTGCATTTATCGTGCTTCCAAAAACGTAAAACTGTTAGGTCAATACGAGCGCCAGTGAAAGCTTCCGTTGCTTGTATCGAACTTTACAACATGAAAGAAAAATTTCAACTTTCTTTAGAACAAAAAAAACTTGTGGCAGTTGAAAGAAAACAAAATCTGCTTCCAATCGAAAAAGAGTAAAACATTTCAATAGAATCGTGGCTTATGGACGAGTCAGTACAGTCGTTGTTTTTTTGTTTTTTCATTCAGTAGCTTAGAAGTGTTTTATCAGTGGACAGAAACTATGACAACGAAAGCCAGTGACAGTGACAGTGAAATAAGGAAAGATGCCATGCAAAAGCTAAGCAAAGTATTAAGAAACAGGAAAATTTCGTTAAAACAAAGATTACTAAGCTGTTAGGTAATATCAGTCCTCTTATATTGCAATGGATACAGTACTATCTCATCAGAGATGAAGAAGGAACTTGAGACAGCATAAATGTTGTTCTACAGGAGGATGCTGAGAATTCCATGAACCGAACATGCGATCAACGCGAAGTTTTAGAGAAAATGGAAAGAAAAAGGATACTTATACTTAACATCAGAGATAGCTGAAATTTCTAAGACACATAAGGATGAAAGACGGTGTGGCAAATGTGAGACTCACATAACATAATATGAGGGCAAGACAGAATAAAACAGCGTATATCCTACCTATCGATGTTGTGTGAATAGACGGGCGAACAACGTTTAGGCGTTATAAGCTGGGTGTCAAAATATACAAAGAGATACAAATGACAGAACAATGTGGAGAGCCATGAACGCCAACGCCCTGAAGAGACACAGCGCCTAGAAGAAGAAGTAGAAAATCTTAAATTCCTAGTTGCATAAACCTCCTGGTTAAGTACAGCTGCATGATAGGAACTAATACGATAGTTCGAGGTCACCATTACGTACATCGACTTCTATACGTGGAAAATTTTTTCCAGGTAGAAATTCGAAATTCTTCCTAAAAATGTTATGAGTCCACATAATATTACAATATATAATTCAGATTTTGTCATAACATAAACATATCAGAAAGAACTGATACAATATGATAATGTATCTGATTTGTTTTTTCGACGGTTTGTTTATTTAAAAACGAAACATATTCAGAATTCTAACTATATTTCTTTATGTAAGAAGAGATATTGCATTGAAATTTCTTTTTGGAAATAACAAGCTCATTTAGTTATTATTTACACAATACAAGGTTTGAGTGCTATTTGAGGCCATTTTAATATGTTAAATAAACAGCAACGTCTTAGCAAACATTGTATATATTTAATTCAAATTGACACAATTATCCTTCATGATATTTCTTTATCTAATTATTCTATGAAACCACCTTTGGCTTCAATGACTGCTTCTATTCGGGCTCGAAACCGTTCACAAGTTGCAATTCATTTTTGGCATCACGTGGACAATGGCGGTCTTCAGTGCAGTTATGGTACTATGAGGATGTCGATCAGTCTCCCTTTCAACGACACTCCACACGTAATAGTCCATAGTCAAGCGAGTTAGGGGGCTACATGTTGGAGGTCACCTGATCGTAAAAATTCTTTGATAACCAATCTTTTATTGTGAGAAGGTGCAGAGTATTGTTGAAAGACATATGGCCTTCCATTGCATACTCTATTTATCCAGGGCTTAACAACCATTTTAAGAATATTAGCAGAACATCCAGCAGCATTCACCCTTGTGAGAAAATATGAGGTTGCATGACATGCCCTTGCCTGCTCACAACTCCTAAAACCGGATATTAATAACCGGATATTTGGTGTGCATCACCCCCGGGTACTTCAGAATGAGATGCACATAGCCGCCTGTCATCTCGCCTATTTTTTTCTGATCTTGCTTAAAGTTTTTTTCATCAGAGAAAAACCAAAGCATGTCATGTTCGTGGAGATTTTTCACTTTGTTCAGCAACCATTTTGAAGGCATGAGACAGTTTTCTTGTGTCTTCGCCGATATGAATTATCCTTTCCTCATTACATATGACTTATATCGAATGTCCTGATGTATCACGGTTCTAATAGTCCACTCTGATACCTGGAGTTCTTTGGCGATGGACCTCATTGATCTTCCGGGGTTCTCATCGATGATCTTTTGAACATTCCGTATAAATTCTGGTGTTCTCACGGTATCAGAGCGCTGTGAATGCTTTTTTTTTTTCCTTTTTGCTACAAGGGAAACATTGCCTTCACATCTCTCTAGCTCTAACCGAACCTTATGAACAAATGATCTGGCAAAATGTAAAACGTTACTGATTTTTATATCACTATGTTTTGCAGCTAAAGCAACAATGATTGCATGTCTTTTCATTTCTTGGGTTAACATCTTCCTCTGACTGGGTTATCTCAAATAAAAATATAAATAATGTTATAAATGATTCCAGTGTGTAGTGAACTTCAAACAATATGTACTCAAATAGCACTCGCACCCTGTACAAGGTCTGAGAGCCACTCAACGTAGAGTTTTACTAAATAGGGACGTTGTAAAAGCGTATAACTAGGGAACAATGGTTGCTTATTATGAAGATATATAGTATATAGAGAAAGCACGTTGCAGTAATGGATTTTCATTTGTTTTTTTTAATATAGTAATTAAGAAAAAAGATGAACCTTAATCTACCCGGGCGGTGGCTAACACCTCTACGAGACTTGACAAGTAGACTCATTTCAAGCTCAGAAGGGTATAAAAAGGATGAAAATCGATATATAAACACGTCTGTAGCTGGTTTTAGAACGTTATGTTTTGGACGTGTTTATTTGATAAAAACGTATATACACGTCTCTGACGGGAAATGGTGTAAAATATAATCAGATGCACAACTTTCTAGGTTCAGGCTTTGAATGTGAAATATTTCTTGGTATGGACGTAATTAAATTTTCAGTTTCATACGAAGTAAAACTTGTTGACGCTTTATGTTTTTGCTATATTCGATCGAAAATATTGAATATTTGAAGCCGATCCCCGAAGCAAGGCATTGTGATTACGTTGCATCTTTGTTATAAAAAAAAAAAAAAAAATTACAAACGTTGCCTCTGGGATTTCCAAGAACTGGCGTCTACAATAAATAGAAACAGTGTTAAAAATAGAAAACGGTTTTTGTCGTCATTTAATCATGGGAAAAGTGTCTTCGAACGAAAACGATATTTCATTGATTAATGTTTGATTTTCTAAACTACTGTTTCGCAAAATTCAAGGCCCAAGAGCCACCCAAGGTAGAGAGCCACTGAAAGACGTGTGATATGAACATAAGAGGAGAAGGTAGGAAGTGTAGAGTGAAAATCAATATAGACGTGGGTTATATATAGATGCAATATTGCAATAGGTAGTGAATCAATATAGAGGGAATATGACAATAGAAAGTAGATATATATTGAGGAAACTTTACGAAATATGATGGGTAGATATAGCTGGAAGATGTACGCAAGATGGTGATTAGATATATAGGGAATATTACGATATATGTGTGCAGATGTATAGTGAAGCTGACGATATATTTTGGATACATATACAGGGAAGATTACGAGAGATTTTGAATATAGAGTGAAGATTACCATAGATAGATATAGTCAGAAGTTTACGATAGATGGTAGTTAGATATAGAGAGAATATGAGAATAGATAGGGGATAGATATAGGGTGAAGATGATGATAGTGGATATATATAGTTTGAATATTACGATATATGTTAGATATAAAGCGATTGCGTCAATACATATTGGATGGTGAATGAATATTACAATAGAAAGTGGGTAGATATAGGTGTGACATCACGAAACATGGCGGATATATATATACAGGGAAGATTTACGCTCAATGGGGGATAGATATATAGGGAATATTACGAAAGATGGGGACAGATATATTGTGAAGGTGACGATATATACTGGATAGATATATAGTGAATATTCCGATAGATAGTGGATGGATATAAGTTGAATATTACGATAGTTGGTGGATAACCACAGAGCGACGAATTACGTTAAATGGAGTGAATATTACGATAGCAGGTGGATAAAGAGGGTACATTACGAAACCTGGTAGATATGTATATAGGGAATATTACGACAGATGTTGACAGATATGTGGACGAATTTGTGCTATTACATTAACTCTTAGCAGTAATATTTATGTTAATATTTATGTAATATTTATGTAAAATAGCAAAACATTTCTGATGGCGAATTAGAATATCAACCAGGAGGTATTGGATGTGGATACAATCTTAACAAAGTAAGACACTGTTTCGATTCAGTAAACTCGGAAGAAAACACCGAAAAGAACGTTTAGGCCATGTAGCAAAGAAGAGCGTGAAGAAAGGACTAACTGTTAATTATAATGATACAGCATGTATGACTGTGCAGTGAGAGGGTTGTGGCATTTCGTCTGTGAAAAAGGTGTTGTAAGGTAAAAAATAATTTGTCATTCACAAGGACGCGGAGACGCTTATTGACTTGAGACTGGAAAGTGAGGCCTGAGCACCTCCTACTCAATTATATAATAGCAGTACTCCATTTTATGTCTAATCTGTCTCTTGTGTACGTAGGGGATAGCGCAAGGTGTCAGGTACTTATGTATCGGTACTGAGCACCGACCATTTTTCCAGCAACTTTAGCGATGGATCGTATACGTAAGTTTCACATGAGGTTTGGGTTAAATTTATGGCTAGCTTAACTTTTTTTAAAATATATTTTCTACGTTAATTCTCTTGCTTTCTTTGATAATATCTCGAATATACGCCATAGGCATTATTAATTTAACGCGACCAAAATAAATAAGTAAATGAATAAATAAAAAGAAGTGTGTCTAGTGTTTATTGTGGAACACGTGAAAGCTAATATATATAGTCTGTGTACGCATGTAATTTAAAAAAAAAAATTGCATACGTGTTATTAAAATACTGTTAATTGATAGATTTTAGCTGAACCGTGTGTTGCAAAATTACCCGAGGGCATTATCCGATATCTGCAACATTTTGCAATAGACATATCTTTTCTATTGTTCCAAAATATGATTTCTTTTTGGAAGCGTCGTGGCGACATTCCACATTTAATTATGAATGGCATTATCATTTACGCATACCTCAGTTAATTCATTTCTCAAATTAAATCCTGGTGTGTTACATTTGATTTTCTCATTTGCATTTTCAACTCCCCACTTTCATGCCCATCCATAATAAATAAAATAATAGAAAATATACAGGCTGAAAAAGTAAATATATTAAATAAGTTATATTAGATAAGTTTACAAAAGTTCTCTGAATACAAGGCAAAGGTGAAACTCATGTTACAGGTGTGTTATATAAACCAGAGAGGAAGAAGAACAAAGTGAATATTATAAAGACATGCGGTTCTTTTTCGGTATATTTTGCTTACTAGATCATTATTCGTCATGATAGAGAGTTACAGCCATTTCATATTGCAACATCGGTTTCAGTGGGATGAACGACATTAATGAAGGTTGAACCTGTCCTAGAGTAGATAGGTGACCACTTGGGGATACTGGATGCTATAAACTTGAATGTACAGGAGGTGTAATGGATAATGGCTCGGAATGTTTAATCGGAGAGCCGAGTTCCAATTCTGGTTGGGTTCGTTATATTCACTTGCGCGCCAAAAAAAAAAACAAAAAAACAAAACATCGGGGAACGTATGACTCCACCTATTCATCCGCCAGCTACGGGATAATTAGTAAGACTTGTATTACTAAATGATTATTATTAAAAAAAAGAAAGATCTAGAACTCTAAATATATTTTCTGGCTTTAAATAATCTGCAAAAGGTTGATAAGCCGTAGAAAACGAATTATTGAATCAGTCGTTTTGAAGTTGGTATTGATGATCCTAGCGTCCAGAGGCCAATTTTTGTTCAAAACATCTCTAGCCGTAAACTATCCATCACGGAGGCTTTTAGTCACGGCTAAAAAAAATCTGCGGTAAAAATAAAAAAAAAAAATGTTACACTTTAACCACTAGAAGCAGAATCCATAGATTTGGTCAAATAGACTTAAAATGATTTTACTCAGAAAATCATAGCTGCCACCCTCGTAAATGTCACCTTAATAAAAAAAAAAATAAAAAAAGAATATGATTCGATATGAATAAAAAAATATTTAGAAATAATATCGTTTAATATCCTTCCATCGATAAGCTGACTCCAAACACAATTTTTTCTTATCACCAACATTCTTAATAAAACTTATACATAAAGAATGTAAGATCCAGATATCTGGAGACAATGTAACCTACTTCTCTCATTCCAACATAAGAAATAAATATACACCGAAAAGAATTAAACGTACACGCAAAATTTTTACCAATACACACGGTCAACACACTTATCGGCGCCACCAACACCCTCAAGATCAACTAGAATTTTGACATACACACCCATTAAGTTGTATCCTTTCAATTTTCTTCTCATTAGCGACTTCGGGAATTAAAAACACGGTCACTATTGAACAGAAAGACACAAAAATACCCAGTAGATATCTGTCACGCGCGCAGGAAACGCACACATACACACACACGCACGCACACATACACACACACACGCACGCACGCACACTATGACCACAAAGCATAAACACGGAAAATGTATTCTCGTTTTTTAAGGGCATTAGTAAGACGTGCGCGAAACAGACACTTAATTACATACATACATACATACATACATTCATAAATACATACATACATACATATATATATATACATATATATATATATATATATATATATATATATATATATATATATATATATATATATATATATATATATATATATATATATATATATATATATATATATATATATATATATATATATAGTAATAATCTTATAGATATAAGAAATTATACTCGTCCGGAAAACCTTCGGTGTTTTGATTTGCAAATAATCAAACCAATACGCAAAAAGGAAAAAGGTACAAAAAAGAAAGAACAAAGAACACGTAGGTTAATCGAAAATAATCATCAAGAATCCAAGTCCAGAGTCCAAAGAAAACAAACCCTGATACAAGTAAGTAAAATAACTAAATAAAGTGCTCAATACGCTCAGACCAAAAACTAACCCAAAGCTAATTAAACCTAAAGAGCCAGACAAACGGTAGGTTTGTTCTTGCCTACGCGGATCGTTTAATTACATATATATATATATATATATATATATATATATATATATATATATATATTCTTACAACCACCCCAATCTCCTTTCCCCAACCTTAATCAATAGCGAAGGTAGAGGAGGATCGTAATCTAATTTTGTTTTTTAACATTTAACATTTTTTTTGTAAAATATATTTCTTTCCCAAGGGTCTCTTTCCGATTGATTAGACACGGCCGGGTGGCATCGATTAAGGAACAAACACGATAGGCGACAAACAACAATGGAGAAAGGAAATATAAATTTATCAACAAACATGGGATCGCGGAAAAGATAAAAATAAAAAAAAACGGTCAAAACAAAAATGACGACATGTCAAGAATAAACATTTAAACATTGTGGACAAAACAGTGGGAGGAGAGCATCCTCTAAGAAAGGTAAAATAAAAATCAGCGTATCGCCTTGTGCCATACTGCCACAAATTTACAGAACATGTGCTATACCCGCACGGATTCACAAAACATCAAAATTGTAAGACACGTGGAAAGAAACGTGTAATAAAAAGATCTAATGCTAAATTTGCATGGAAGTACAAACATGAAAACGAGATACAGTTAAACAAAAACGGAGCACAAGAAAAACAATAAACTTAACTCAGAATAAAGTCCTGTTTCACTAGTGATGTCTCTTATATTCTTTTCTTTTTCTTTTTCCTTTTCGCTTTCTTTTTATAATGGTCTCCTTTTGAGGTCTTTTCTTATTTCCTCTCTTTCTCTTTTCGTCGTCTAGGGGCTCGGCTGACGAATAAGCAGAAAATGCGTTCCCTCTCTCTTTCGTCTTGGTATAACAGCATTCTCGCTCGAGATGGTCTGTTTGTTTCTTTCTTTCTTTTCCCTTTTCGTCCTTTGTTTAAGGGTTTGGTGACAGTTGAAACTGCTTTCTTTCTCCTCGATAGAGCGGCGTTCCGCATGCGTCATCAAACGGGTCCATCCATTCCACTCGGAGACCAATTCTCCTCGCAATTTCGCGAACACTTCTTTTCGGCCCATATGCCGAGACATTCTCCAGACGTCCTATCGGCCCGCAGGCCTAGGCCAAGACTAATTTTTTCGTTTCATTATTCGTTTCCGTTTTCTTCTTGTCACGTGGTCAATTTTCAAAATACTAACTTTTTCCCATTATGAGTGGATTGAGGACATCGACCCTCTCTCTCATCTTCAGGGTCAGTGAAAGTTTAGTTTAAAGTGTTTCAAATTCTTCTATCTGGAATCTATCCGTGTAAATCATGCTGTCAACAGCTTGACAAAAAGAGAAAGAAAGGGTCAATCCTTGTCGCCACTAAGTCTACCTATCTCTTTGGGTTTACTATCTTTACATTTTCTGCAAGTACTTGGCTCATTGTTTTAGAAGCATTCCAAATAAAGCGATGGTATAGTTTTTATAATAAACTAGCAGTAGAGCCCGGTGTTGCCCGGGGATGTAACAGTTAGAGATAGATCAAGTATCGATCATCATAAAGACTGAAAAATAAAATTGACAAAGATTACTGTTTAAGGTTGACGGACACGCATGTCTTAATTAGTGTTTTTTTTTTGTTTTTTTTTTTTTACGAATTGGTCAAACCAAACTAAAATAAAAAACATAGTTTTCAATCGTTATGAGTCTACCGATTGAATAGAATTTTATTATAAACAATTGTCTTGTAAATGGAATTTTTAAAGCATTCTGAATGTGAAAATAAAGAAAAAAGTGTGCAAGACAATAAGAAACACTACCTGCCAAAAAAAAAGTGAAGTTTTGTAGAAATCGGTTGAAAAATGTAGGAAATCCGATCCCATATATAAACGAACACACACACGCGCGCGCGCGCGCACAAACAACCTGGGTTTTATAATAAGTATAACTCGATATGAGTTGTCCCCCTTTCATTCACGTGATGCCTCTTAATTGTGTTTTCAAATTGATTTCGTGTAAAAACAATTGCGTTTTGCTAATGTTTGGCGCTGTTAGAACAACCGCAAGTTAATTTTACGTAGTCCTGTGAAGTTTTGTTCAAATCGGTTGAAAAATGTAGGAAATCCGATCCAATATATAAACGTACACACACCCACACACACGCACCCACACACACGCACCCACACACACAATCTGCGTTTTATAATAAGTAAGATTTAGATCGGGGTTTTTAACAATATATATATATATATATATATATATATATATATATATATATATATATTAGGAAAATCAATGAACGTGCGATGTTTACGTTGATGCAACTAGACATGCGCATAAAGGAGTGGAGACGCTAAATTTTAAATTTAAATATGTTTTGGGTATATCATCTAGCAAACTTCATTTAGGTTCTGTTTGCTCATGTTTTTATCACAGTTGTTATTAAATATTCTGGTTAAGAAAGGTGAAATGTGGTAAAAACGTGGACGTAAATTTACTATGTAGGATCTACTGATGATAGCACTTTTTATAAATTTTAAATTAATAAATTGCTTTCCTTTTTAATTAAAATGGCATTTCTTAAATAAAAAAGAATATGTTCAGACTCATTAAGCTGAGTAATATATTTTCCCATATATAAATATATGCATTATTGTATCACACTAAACGTTGTTTTTAGTGGATATTCGTATTTGAGTAGACGCCCCGTTTATTTATTAAACGGTGTACTTATTTATTTTTCTTCACCGACTTGAATATTTCTGAAATATTATTAAAGAAAAACACGCGCTCTTTGGTAAGATTCGAACCTGCGTTCCACCGAGCATAGGGAAATGTTAATAGATCAAATGTGCTTTAGATCGACTGAGTTAGGAAGAATTAAGCCGATTAAGGAAGGTTAAATAGTGTCTTTATACGAGATTCCTCTCGCCTTCGTCTCTTGATGTTTTCAACTCTGCTCAAGTTTGCATACAAACAGAACCCAAAGAATTTTCTAAAGAAACAACTGTTTTTTTTTTTTATTATCCGAAAAAATAAACCGAAGGCCTACTTATATAGGAGCATCGACTAAAAATAAGCTTTAAAGAGATCATATCTGTTGGACTGATAAATAAAAGATGTTACATCTTTAGAAGATATTTGTATCTCTTCCCTCTCTCCATATATATATATGACGCATTTTCTGGTCAGAAATGGTTAAATAGCAGTGTCAGCTTCATAATTGCCTACTTGGGAACTGATGCCATATATATATATCTGGTCCCTCGTCCCCCAATACTAAGTATGAACTTGAGAAATATTAAATAAACCCTATCTAAACTCGACCATGTCTCTCAAACCACCCCTCATCACCCCATCAGTTAAATTACAAAAACTTAAACTACCCATCAAAAGTATGAATTTTCATTTCATTTCGTTTCGTTTCATCTTTTGGAAGTGCTATCTGATGATCCAGAGTCCTTTAAAAGGGCTCTGATGAAATAAATTATTATAATGGAATCTTAAAGTGTTCTGCTTTTCTTTAATACGTACATACACATACATACATACATATATATATATATATATATATATATATATATATATATATGTATGTATAATTATTTATTTAAAATATGATTCCAACGCTACATAAGAGTTCTCATGTTTCAAAACGAGAGCCGAAAACTTCAATATAAGTATTTGAATTAAATTGAATTAAAGTACTAAGCTCTGTTCCATCTTCAAGCGAAATTTTTACTGGAATAACTTATTCCTAAAATTTACGCGTTTTATAAGCATATTCATTATTGAAATTAAGATTACTATGGTAACGGCTAGAGCAATTGTTTAAAGAAAAGTGGCGTAAGGTTTAATAATTTGCATCAATATCTCAGTTACATTCAAAGACGTCAAGTCAGGGTAAGTTTGTGGGTGTCTAAATTTAAAGCGGAAGATGACATCGTCTAGTCTGGTTAAGTGTCTATGGAGATTTATTTATTTTTTATTTTATTTTTTATTTTTTTGAAAGGGTTTTGTGTATATAAAAAAAAACTGTCGTAAGTCGCTAACCTCTGTTTTTTTTTACGACTTCATGAAGGGTTATCTTTATGTGTTTTTAGGGCATTTAAACTATTTATTTAGACTATGGAATTTAAAAATTATTTTATTGTTTGTTTTTATGCTAATTATTAAATGCGAAAATTTATATTCAAGGATGAAATTATTAGTATACCCATCAATTTTGAATATTTTTCACCATTTCTCAGAATCTAATGCTCGTTTGACGCCAGGCTTTTTATATGTTAATTAGCACAAAATAATATAAAACTCAATTTTCAGAACAATATGTTAAATACAACAAATTTGACAGGCGAATTATGCAAAATACCAAAGAACACAGTTATTCGTACAGTAGAATATAACGTTTTAAATTGATTGATTCCTGTAAGTATAAGTGATTTACATAATTATTTTATCGTTGAAGACATCTTGACTATTTATTCAGTAGAATATTTGTGATAATTCCGGCAGGCAACCTCGCGTAGAGGAAGTACTTATTTTTCATCTGTCCCACTTTGATTGTAGATACTGTGAACACATCAGAATAGTAAGTTGGATATTTGGGATATTTTTGTGCTTTGTCTTTGTGATTTTTTAACTGTGTCTTTATTGTTTCGTGAGGGGAATACCTTCTCGCTATAGCGGAGGTACCCTAGCTAAAATATCCATTGGCCACCACACCGTCGACATCAGCATGGGCGGTGGAAAGGTCCCAAAAATGACTTAGTTACTACAAGGGCCTGAGATGGGTGTATATCTTCTTCATTTCAGGCCATAAACTTTACCCGTGCCATCTGTGATAGAGGCAGTTAGTACAAGGACCATCTCCCTATTGATGGCTGACATGAACACGCGAAAATTCGTTGTTCTCAACAGGTAGATGATAGAAGAGGCCCTCAAGTCCTTAAATATTTAGGCCAAAATGTTGGCCCGCAGATCAAATGCCATGCGAGACATCCTGCCGTCAACAGAAGAGGGTGCAAAATCATTAGCCGGTAGCGTGCCCACGGCCAAGACACTGTGACCTCAAACGGATTACATGGGCACCCGGATGCCCATGTACAACGCTGAGGAACATTTAGGGGCCATTTTTCAGACTATGGCCTTGTGGAAGGAGTACCTCCATTAAAAGCAAGGCGGGCATTGCCACCAGTGACCATGAAGTCATGGTGACTTTGACCCTGCCAAAATTTAATGAGATCCCCAAAGTCTTCACCTCCGGCGGCCGAAACATTTATATTTTGGTGGAGGGCTGGCGTCGCAACTGTTGGAATTGTGGTGCCGCTGGTCACCTAGCAAAGTTGTATACTGGCAGAAACCCGGCACCACAGGCTCAAACAACGACGGATCAGCCTAAGTCGGAAGTACAACAGAAGGCCTCCAGTGGTCCTGGCGAGTGGGCTGAGGTGATGAGGAGGGAAGCTAAGGTGGCAACTCCGCCACTCCAGCAGGATGCCCCGGAAAAAGAAGCTACCAAGCAGCAGGCAAAGCAGCAGCAGGAGAAACAGCAGCAGAAAAAGCAACAGCTGAAGAACCCATCGGAAAAGCTACAGCAACAAAACAGCCAAGCAGCAGTTGCTGGAGCAGGAGCTGCCTCAAAAACAATAGTAGCCTGAAAAGCAACAGCAGCATCTTGAGGAGCACTAGTAAGATTTACCGCAGCTGGACCTCTACCTGGAGTTGGAGGAAATGCTTCTCTTGTGATCCTCCACACTGAAAAGGGGAGGGATGAAGTGGACCCAATGTATACCAAAAGGGAGAAGTATGGTTGGAGTCAGGCGAAGAAGGCCCTGCTAGCTGCCACAACTCAATCCGTTCCTACTTCACCTGCAAGAAGCGAGGAAATACCCAAAATAAAGCAATGACCCCCCCTTCCTCTACTTCTAGGGCTCCGTCGTATTCTTTTCCCTCCCCCACCCCATCTCAAAGAAAAGAGAAAAAAAAAACTGTGCAAAATCGAAAGACAGGCCCTCGAGAGGTACCTTTTTTCTCAGAAGGACGCCAGATAGAGGCCACTGTTTAAATATGCATCCGTGGATTGCAAGTCTACGGAAGACCTCTCGCAACTTTCTGAAGGCCCACACTCATAAGGAATATGGGTGGTAATCTCAAAGTGTGGGATTACCTGGCCTAGGCTAAGAGTGCCTTCCCGGACAAAAGGATAGTACAGTTAGAATCACCGGAACTCAAAAAAAATGTCGAATTCGTGTTCTGGGAGGATCCCGGTGTTGCTCCACCCCTCTTTATATAGGGCTGTAAAATTAACCTTCCTGACGGACGTCGCGGTATTGTCTCCGAGTGTCGAATTACGACCGATATTGGAACTGGTAATATGGGACAATTCGTCAGGATCCCGACTCCAATAGATTTCTGCCCAGTCTGCATTTTAAAGGTTTACTAAAAAAAACTTGAATGTGAAGGGCCTGAGGGATCGGGGTAAGGTTTCCCGCCTGCTTTGCTTGCGACTTCAATGCTCGTATGCTTACTAATGACTTTGTTTTTTATTCCCCATACGGGGACAGACAGGCGAGAGTTGTTTCCTTGTCACTTAAGCGTTCCCTGGATGCGAGGGTAAACCTTGTCCATGTCGGCTAGGAGGGCCGGTTGGTCGTGGCCGATATTTCCGTGGAAATGTGAACGTGGGCTCTTAAGTGACCGTCTCTCCAGTTAGCTAGCTACCTGAACAGAATGTTAGTGAGAAGGGTCGACCTAAATTTACTAGATTGTCCCACGTTCCTCCTCTTAGACTATTCGCATCATAGACTCGTCTGTGTCCGGATGATGTTAGGTACTAGGCCTAGAATGACTGGACACTGGAAGTTCAATCTGTCCTTACTGGACAGGCGGGACTTTCTGCAACAGCTAACTAGATTAGTGCAGCGGGAATTAGTGGGAGCGGTTATTGGGAGTAAGTTGTGGAATAGGCTTAAGGATAGGATTAGGTCCTTCACCACTGAATATAGCCAACGACACGCTCTAGATAAGGCTGAAAAAGTGAAGACACTAGATGATAGTTTGTTCCGAGCGGTAGCAGGGGGTTTGGGAATTCCTAGTGATAGCCGTAGCTAGGCAGTCCTTGCAGCGCGTGGCTAGCAAGCGGTACTAGGGTCAGGTAGTTAGACATAGGTTCCGATCGATACAATACTCCGGAGGGAGCGTTCTCTGAAGTCGACCAAGGTCGAGAGACTTTTTATCAAGGTACTTTGACTCAATGTCGATGAGTTTCACAACTATCTGGGTGACTTTCCTCGGATTTTGTTGACTGAAACGGCTAGCTGAGAGGGCGTGATCACATAGTGTGAATTTAGTTGGCATTGAAGAGGGTAAGCAGGGGCAGGTCTCCGAGACTTGATGGTCTGCCCTACGAAATGTACTTGAGACTGTCGCACATTTTGACAGTGCTGTTCAACAACTGGTTCCAGCAGGGGTCCATCCCCGACCGGATTTCCAGGGGCATGATTACGCTGTTGAAAATGGGTAAGGGTGTTGGTCGGGATTTAGATGAGTACATACTAAAGTATGAGTACTATACTAAACACAGAGTTAAATATTTTGGCCAAGATCCTGACGGATAGTGAGCTTGTTGGGACCTGAACAGACATGTCCTGTGAAGAGACAAAAAATTAAAAGCAACCTGAATCTGATACACACGATCATAGAGGGTGTAAAAGACGAAAAGTGAGTCGCGTTGATCGATTTAGATCAGTCCAAGCACTTGACAGTGTTGACCATCGATACATGGCTGTTGTCCTGCAGGTCGCCGGTTTCGAACCCTAACTTTACAGGTGGATCAGCCTCCTGTATTGCTGCTCCAGCGACGTGGTTCAGGCAACCGGAAAGCAGCCGGGCGCTTTTACGCTGTCTCGGTCGGTCCGACAGGGTTGTCTGCTGTCGTACTTACTGTATCCTTTGGCTTTGAGCCCTTACTTCGCTGTCTCAAGGACAGGGCGTGCAGTCCGGCTCTATGCGGAATCGTTGTCCCCCTGGTCGGAGGTCGAGCCAGAGTTTCTGCATACGCCGATCAAGTATCCATTTTTGTGTCGTGCCGCAACGAAATTAAGGTGGTGCAAAAGACGCTTTAACGGTACGATGTGACGTCGTCCCCCGGTCGCAGCGTCGATCCCGTTCGCGGCGCCAATTGCGACGTCACGTGCTCCCCAGGCTCTGATATCCTGGTCACGGACAGCACCAGTTGTGACGTCTTTCGTCGCGGCGTCAGCTGTTCGCTGCTCGCTGCTCCAAACGCGACGTTCTAACCCTTTGGTTAGATTGATACCAGCCTCGTCGTTCCCAACCTGCTTCCAACGTCTGGTTACCAGGGTAACTGCACTGATCTCCGGTCTGCCTACCCACGTTGTGACTTGATCTTAGACAGACGAGATCAAACAGGGCTTGGGGCCGCAATGCAAGTTGAGTCTAACGGGGGTGATAACACACAATTATGTATAATAAAAAGAAATAAAATAACAACTCACAAGGTCCAACATATCAAGAAAAAGGTAACAAACTTTTATGTCTATTTGCTCGGTACATAGGACTATGTCTACCTCCCGACCCGTTCTGTGGATTGTGGCACAACGCTTTTACTAGGCAAATTTAAGACTTCCAGTTGTCTGCTCTCTTAGAAATTTGCGTTTCGGTGTGTCTTTGGACGAAAGTCGAAAAAAACTTATTTCTTGTGGTCTGATTCTAAGTCGCTCTTCAAACTACTTGTTCTTGGTTGAAGAAGAGTCTAGAAGTGTGCGTGAATCTTGGTTAGCTATCTTGATGCGGTTTCAACACTGGGCGCTGAGCTTGTCGTTCACGGCTGATCTCTCTCGCCGTCCGCGGCGCAAACTCTGATTTCTGTCGGTTGGGGTCCCGCTTTTATTGACGCAGTCAAAAACTGGGGTGGGTCTGTCGGCGCCAGGGTTTTCTTGATAATTCTAAATACGTATCCACCCTTCTTATTTCTGGTTAGGGATTTTCCATTTTCGGTGATTCACTTTCACTCCAACTTCCTTATTGTGTCTCTGAGGGCGTATACCCGCTTCTTCTTATCGGCTCCTCACACTTACACCTCTGACAAGGGCGTCGACCGATTCTCCTCGTGCGTCACGTGACCGCTCTCGGCCAATGAGATCCTGGTCGGGTATTTTTCCTCCTCCTTCGTGCGCTTTTTGGGTGGCGTTTTCGTGAACTAATAAAAATATTTCACTTTTTCTTTCGCTCGAAGCTTGATAACAAAAATCTTAATTATCTCAAAAAACATTTTCAGCCAACATCATCTTGTGTGGCTTTATTTTCAATTCTGGAATTGTCTGGGTTTTCGTATTAATGGTTTGCCTGTATATCCTTAGATAAACTTCCCACCTGTTACCTATCATATTTTTTTTCCATTGTCTCTAAACTTTATTTCTGCGTGTGTGTGCTCGCCTATGACCTGGTTTTCGTATTATTTTTTTTTCTTTCTTTTTCTTCTTCTTCTCTTTCTTTCTCCCAGATCGCTTGAACACAATTAAAGAATTATTCTCAAAACCCAAATATTTTTCAGCTCTAAATAATTATCAAATGGTTGACAAACTGCAAAAAAAATAAATCATATATTTATGAATATTTCTTTCCAGCTTGCTAAGTATGCATGGTGCCACAACGAGATGGGGAGGGGGTCAAGATCAACCGTAACAAGGCTTGCGGTTAGGTACTTAGAAGGAGGTTTCGCTTTCGGCGTTCTTTGGTTGGACTGACGGACCAGTCCACATTCTTGGAACTAAAGAAGTGGTTAGGCAACGGTCACAGCGTCGGCTCGGAATGACTTCGAAGGAGGTTGTTCTTGAATGTATAGCCGAAGCGTGTGCCACTTACGTCTTACTTCTCATCCTTTACCGCTTGGCTGTACTTTCTCAGGATTCGTATGGAGTCGATGGAGCATTTCTTGACTACCATCTTGTGGAGTGGTCGCAAATATTAGTCTGTAAATAAGTCCGTCTCATGGTGGGGGTGGTTGGGATTGCCACAGCTGGCGAGCCATCGTCACGAATAATGGTTTTGACGATTTTGGCGCGGAGTGTTAGGGACGCATTGCCTAAACTTAACATTACTCCTCCCGTTAATTGGGCTATGCGCCGCAGCGGTCCTGCAAGGTTGTCGAGTTTCCTCAGCGAGTGTCGGTCGGCCTTGAAGCTCTTTCCTCGGTCCAGTGAACTTTCTCGGCCTCGGAGACTATTGTATTGTGAATTAGTGGAGGGGGGTCTCGTAGGATCATCTCTTTGGCCGGATCGGCTTGTCGGCATCAGAGTTGCGCTCTTTCTGGTCTTGGGCGCCAGCGGCGGATTATTTCAGCAACCCTGTGTTTTCGCTTAGCTGGTGATTGATTCAGAACGTGCTAACTGTCAATGACCCAATCTTCAGACGGTCGTGTCAGATTTTTCCGCCTGTCATCGGCGTGACCTTGGCTTTGCACGTTTTCTACCATTGTCCTCAGGTGCGCCCTTTCAGGGATTATGTCAGCGAGTTGATGACACGTATCTCTCCCTATCGGCTCGTCTCCATCGATCCCGCGTACGCGTGTGACAATGTGTCTCCCTCGTTCTCCGGGGTAAAACATATGTTGTTTTTACGTGGCTAGCAGTAGCAAGAATGATGGTGTGGACCTCGCGACAGGAGGGAATCTTGCGAGATGAACGTTATTTACATCAGGATCTGGTTGCTTTCTTTAAGCATTATTTTAGGGTAAAAATCAAATGTGATAGAAAGCGTTTGATTTCGACAGATATCAGCGAAAGGTGGGTGACTGAGGCAAGCCTGGTTCGTGTGGATGAGGCTAGTCTTCATTTTCTCTTTTAAGTCCACTTGATGCAAAGGGGCCGTTTGCTGTGAACCCTATACTGGTTAAGTTAGACACTATTATGATTTCCTAGTTAATGTAAATAAGTGTTGTCCCGGCCTGTTCCCGGCATTCTCTTTTGTTACGATCCATGTTAAGATTCCCAAACTTTGTTTTTTTTTCTTCCCCTGTTTACATCTAGGTTGGGTCAGCCTTTGATTTTCGCAATCTGGCATTTATTTTCATCCTTCTCATTCCATTAGTGAGTGTGCTTCTTAATTCTGCCGATTGACAGAATTCAGCGGCTTCTCTTATTATTTTGAAGGGTGGAAGGGTCCTACTAACATTTTTTTTTAATTTTATCTTTGAGATACATTTTTAGTTTCTAGGTTCATCTACTTCTCATCATTTCATGAATTATGAAACTTTGATATATTTTTGTAAAAAAAAAAACTGAAAAAAATGACATTTTGAACTTTTTTTCAATGTTTTATATCATGGGTGTTTTTTTCATGTGAATATGCGGTTTTGTGGTATATGCAGAATTGAGAGGTGATGGATGAGTTCTTGTGGTGAATGAGTAAATTGTAATGAATGAATGGGTCGTGAATCAACTAGGATTAGGATAGCTAATGAAGACCAGCACATCCCTACTTCCTCTTCAGTCTTGTGCCACAATTTCTGTAATAATAGAGAAATAAATAATGAGGGCATCACGTGGTGCAAATAATTACACCATTGTTACTCTTACGTTAAAAAGACGATGGGGGAAGACAAAGGAGCTTATCGTTGAATTGAGATAGAGAATTATTAACTTCCATAAGTTGGGAAATAGTTACAGCACTATTTCAAACCGGTTAGCTATCCATAGATCTAAGGTAGAGTCTGTTATAAAGACGATTAAACAGTTTGGAATGACAGAGAATTTGCCTGGGCGTGGAAGAAAACCAAAATTATCACCGAGAACTTCACGAAAACCGCTACATCAATGCATCCATGTTTCGATGCCCGTCAAAGCATCTCAAAGCGAAAGTTTTTACAATTTTTAATATTGCTAACAATTTCTTTTCCCGCGAAAAAAGAAAAAAAATGTTTGTTTATTATTAAACAATAATTATTAATGTGTTTATTATTTTCTTTCCATTTTTCTATTTTATGATTTTGTTAAATTTTCGGAGTTTTCCTTCTTTTATTTTTAAAGTGTTTTTTTTTTTTTTTTACATATTATATAATTATTGTTAAATTATATTGCCTCTCCGGTCAAAGAATCAATCGTTCGTGTGTTGTTACATTGTATTTAATTTTATCTACCGCCGACCATTTATTTACGTTGGATTTGAATTTGTATCAACATCTTACTTAACATAGACGATTTTGATTGGTTGTCTAATTTTCAACATTTTTTTTGTTTTTGTTTTTTCCTTACATTTCTATATCATCTTTTGCTTTATATTTCCCTTTTCGTATCTTTCTTTCGAAAAGGGATTATATCTTGCCTTTCTTTCCTTCTCGCTATTCTTATATTTAAGATAATATTTCTTATCTTTCTTTCTTAATTTTCTTTTCTTTTTTAGAATATATGTTGTATCTTTCTGTTCCTTTTAGAGGAAACTATATCTTATGTCATTTCTTTCTTTCTTTTTCTTTTTTAAATTGGTTTTCTTTTTTTCTTGGGAAAAGAGATTCTTAGCAAGTAAATATAAAAAAAATTCTAATAACGTTCACTTACGAACGGCTGATGAGATACTTTGATGTGCATCGAAACATGGGTGTATTGCTGTAGCGGGTACATATGTTGGATTATAATATCCTATAATAAAGAATAATCGCTCTACTGTTGTATCAAGAATTATTTTAAATTAATGTATGAACGTTTGAATTTATATTTAATTCGTTCTCATTTCATATGTTTATATATATATATATATATATATATATATATAAGGGAAGTGAATATCCACTTATCTTTTATCTCTTTATAATTATCGTACACGACATCTTTTTTGTTATAATTTTATTATTATTATTATTATTATTATTATTATTATTATTATTATTATTAATGAACTATCCCTTTAAATCCGGCATTATAATTACAAATACTGTAAGTCTTAAAAACTTATCTTCCAGAAATAGCCTGCTCAACATGTTTTTGGCGAGATACAATATATATATATATATATATATATATATATATATATATATATATATATATATATAAACATACACATATATATGAAGAAAATATACAGAAAAAACAAACAAAAATCTTAATATGCAATTATGCTGTATTAATGTTAATATAAAGTCAATGTCGGACGTTTCGGTCTATATTAGACCATCTTCAGGACATTTTCATTTAAACATAATTAACATTAGAACATAATATAAAAATTCAACACGAAAAAACGATTGACATTATGTTTAATTATGTTTAAATGAAAATGTCCTGAAGATGGTCTAAAATAGACCGAAACGTCCGACGTTGACTTTATATTAACATTAATACAGCATAATTGCATATTAAGATTTTTGTTTGTTTTTTCTGTATATTTTTCTTCATAATGTCGGATCTATATCTATATATTTGCTTACACACATATATATGTGTATTTTAGTCAATAATCTGTAAGCTAAATATGTAGATATAGAGATTGATAATGAACTTGCATAAACAATAAGAACAACACCAATATATATATATATATATATATATATATATATATATATATGTGTGTGTGTGTGTGTGTGTGCGTGTGTAGTTCGTTACAGATTCACACTCACCCCGACACAACGCATGAATACAAATACACAACAAATCGCGCCTGAACAGAAACATGCACAAACTCACACACGCACACATACACCCGCGCGCGCGTACGCACACACACACACACACACACACACACACACACACACACAAAACACACAAGCGCTCACATGCATCCCATACGCACACACACACACAGAGGCGTGACCCGCTCAGACACACACTTATATACAAATAATCACGTATGGATATCAATGCATATACTGATCTTAAAGTATATGCATTTTCCCGCGAATTACAGAATACGTATAAAGACAAATATTGTATGCAAATTTAATAAAAATTTTGCTCCTAGACATGTCAGCATTTTGAATGCATGATTAATGAACGTAGCAATAAAAAATGTTAATGATAAATGTTCTTTCTTGTTATTCTTGTCCACATTCGACTTCACACCATTTTTATTCATCTGTACATCAGCCCTCTTCGCTTTGTGATTTTATTCCTGTCAGCTTGTGTTTTCTTTTTCCTAATTGTTTGTCTTTCTCCCATTTCTTTTCTTTCTACAAGTCTTCTTCTTCTTTCTTTCTTTCTTTTTGGTACTCGTTATCTTTTCATTCTTTTTATTCTTTTCTCCTTTTCCTTTTCCTCCTTATCTTTTTCATTCTTTTCTCCTTTTTCTACACATATTGCATCTTGTCCAATTTTACCAAATTTCACTTTCTTTCCTCCTTTAATTCTTTTATATTTTCATTCATTCGTTCTTTCTGTCTTTTCCTTCTTTCTTTCTTTCATTCTTTCTATTTTTTCCTTCTTTCCTTTTTTTCTTTCATTCATTCTTTCTTTCATTCGTCCATTCTTTCTTTCTTTAATTCTTTCTTTCATTGTTTCTGTATTTTGTCCGCATTCATTCTTTCTTTCTTTCATTCTTTCTTTTGTTCTTTTTTTATTCTTTCTTTTTTAATTATTTCTTTCTTTCATTGTTTCTATATTTTCCTTCTTTCACTGTTTCTTTCATTCTTTCTTTTTTCATTCTTTCTTTAATCCTTTCTCTATTTCATTGCTTCTCTCTTTTCCTTCTTTCATTCTCTCATTCATTCATTCTTTTTTTCCATCCATTATTTCATTCATTATTTTTTCATTCTTTCATTTCTTTCTTATATTTTTCTTTCTTTTGTTCCTTCGTAACGACTTCTTCTTAATACCACTACTACTACTACTACTACTACTACTACTACTATCTATCTATCTATCTATGTATCTATCTCCAGATTTCATTACTTTTCTCTCCTTTTTCACACAGTCTTGTTTTCCTTTTCTACATCCAACTCGTTTTTTAGACCCCACATATCCGTTCATATCTTTTTTTTTTTTTACTTATTAACATATTCATATCCATCATCTCTTTCGTTACTTCGCCCGTATTTGTGGTTACTTTTCCCGTTGTACACCTTTCAGTATCTTCCAAATATTCATGAATCCATATATATATATATATATATATATTTTTTCAAACAGAAAAAAATTTCTCTCACATTTTCGGTATTTTTGGTTTATAAACATTATACATATGAAAATAAATCATATATATGCCAGCTTATGCACATAATTAATATATATATATATATGCACATATATATACACATATACATACCTTATGTCAAATACATCTGGGCAAAGTTCAAAATAAAAAAGGATACATAAATGTATATAGACATAGGCACATGAATATATATATATATATGTTTGTGTGTGTTTGTGTAAAATTTCAGATATAACTAAAATATATCTGTAAAAATATGAATAAATATTTATTCATATATCAATATATATATTTATATATATATATATATATATATATATATATATATATATATGTGTGTGTGTGTGTGTGTGTGTGTTTGTGTGTCTGTGAGTGTGTGTGTGTTATATTTTATTTTACTTGATAACCAAGAATATACATCAGTACTTGTTTTATATATCAGTGGAAAAAATACTGATAGCATTGACAGCGGAAAAAAATACTTATAAAAATAAAGAAACAAAAACTTAAGTTTGATAATTTAAACTGTGCATCAAGTGAGAGAAAAAAATGATGATATGACGAAATCTTCAGAAAGATGTCTTCAAACAGAATCATTTTCTTTTTATTTCTAAGAGAATTTCGAAATCTGGTCATAAATATCTCATATTTCTTATAGTCAAACCAACTGCGGCTTCGCTAACGCAGCTGAAGCCGGAATGTAAAAATCAACTTTGTATCCAACTTGAATGGTCCGTATACTCAACTACCCTGCAAAGGATAATTGTTATATAAGGAGACTTGGTTATGTCTGCTTAGTTATGTGTATTTATGGTTTCACAACATGCGCATGCGTTAATAGCCCTATCAAAAAATGTCTAAAAGATGGGCGCATGCGTAGTGTGAATGCCAAGTGACTAACCATCTTTCATACCTTGCTGAGCATTAGGCGTGACGCTAAAATTCGTGCTCCGAGAACAGACGCATATGGCATAGACAGGATGCCTCACTCACACTTTAACTCCCCAACAGAGTTCAAAGTTCAACAACTGCTTAATTTTTAAAGGGACTATCTTAGGAAAACCTGTTGAATTTACACTTTCATGAACTATCCTTGAAGGTTCTCCATACAATAGTTTCCAATATATTAATTACGCATGTTTTATTCATTCTCTTATTTGTCTGTTCTCCCAACCAGTTTAACACTTCCAGTTTTTTGTTCGTTAACACACGGCACTTTCTCAACCTCAAACTACGACCCCAAAACCTACTACACGAGATGGATTAGAGGCGGCATCTGAGGATCATACTATGGAAAGAAGTCTTGAAGAATATAATATTCACAATAATTCATAATATTGAAGGCAATTGGAACAGTGGGAAACATCGAATAACCTTCGTAAGGCATTTGTGTGAATGAATGGCAGAGCGGAGACGAAGAGGTAAAAAGTCAAAAGTTGCGTACTTCTAAAAGCGACAGGAGACTGTGGAAAACCATGATTCTTGACATCATGAAGATGTTGTCTTAATTCTTTTAGACCAAGCTTTATTATTATTCAGTTTGCCATTGTTTTCATTTCAATCATTGTTTTTTCATTCTTTCATTTCTTTCTTATATTTTTCTTTCTTTTGTTCCTTCGTAACGACTTCTTCTTAATACTGCGACTACTACTACTACTACTACTACTACTACTACTACTACTACTACTACTACTACTAATATTTCAATCTTTCAGATGCTTTTTATCCCCTGTAAAGTCTATTAATTTCGGAGTGGAAAATTAAGGTGATTAATATTACACTTTTATTTTCCTTTATCTTCTTTTGATAGCTTTTTTATCAACTCTCCTTTTTTTTTTACAGTAATGTTCGCCTTTACAAGGCCCGGGGATCACTCGAAGTAGAGGGTTACTCTAGGAGACCATTTGTATGTATAGGAGTGGAAGATGAACGTTAACCCTAGCCTTGAAAAGGTTAAGATTGTAGTGATCAGTGTCTCTAGGTAAATATTTCGTTTAATCAAATCGTTCCTAACAAATCGTGTAATGATTGTGGTATTGAACGGACACTCTAATAGTTCATTTCATAATAAGAAAAAGTCACATGTCTCTATCTTCGGACATCCGCTGTTTCTAATCATCATCAACATCCTTCAGGCATTTATGCTAGTGACACAACATATTGATCAGGGAAACATCCTGTTGCGACTCCTTTCCCCATGGCAGGGATTAACGGGAAGAAGCTGCTCGAGGGGAACTTACTTCTCACCGATGGAATATGGGGGGAATGTGAGTGATTTGATACTATGTAAGTGGCATGGCGTCTTCTCCCCGTGAAATTTTGAATTGGCGGGACCAGGGAATGTAGTTCGCCCGAGAACTTTCCGTAGATGTAGTGGTAGAGAAGCAGAGGCTTGCCATATCCCGCCTGTTGGAGTGTAGTTGAAAGGTGGAGAATAATTCGTCGCCCACAAGTGCTCGGAGACGATTTTGAACTCTATCAAGTCTGGAGAGTGAGGTCTGGAGAGTGAGGTCTGGAGAGTGAGGTCTGGGCAGCTCCCGCCGAAATATGACAGCAGTACTCCTTTTTTGCCCTATCATTTCTCTTGTTTGTGTAATATTTCTCCAATAGGCCCTTGAATACGAACCAGTGACCAGGAATAGATACCAAACCGGCAAAAACATTAGAATTTTCATAATATTTAGTCTTCAAGGTCTTTATAAGCGTGACAGTGTCTTTCAGATTTCAATGGAAACCTGAATACTTTTGTGTACCAAATAAAACTGACGACGTAATTAAATTATTTCCATCGACATTTCCCCAGGGCAGGGATTAACGGGAAGAAGCTGCTCGAGGGGAACTTACTTCTCACCGATGGAATATGGGGGGAATGTGAGTGATTTGATACTATGTAAGTGGCATGGCGTCTTCTTATATGGTACAGCACGCTTACAAATTTTAAACTACTATTCGCTGCTTGCACGATTATTTCACTAAGCCTGTGCAAGACTATGTTTCTTGCCACATGTAATTAGACCATGCATTGGATATTACTGTCAATTCTGATCTAGTGCTTCTGGTCTGCACATAGAGATTCTTGAAAAAAACCGAAAAGAAGTATTTGCAATATTATTTGTCCTTATCGGTTATCTCGGCTGCAGTTACTTTCACACCACCCTAAATTAACTGTCTGTTGAGACGTTGCGTGTTTCCGCGTGCGTGTATTGAAATAGGGACAAACACATACGTAGGGAAAAATACCGGTATATCCGAAGAGGTATTTACAACAGAGAGATTAGTAGTCAAACGAACGCAGGTTAGTAAGTAACAATCAGAAAGAGTATAAAGTCCAACTGTATCTTCCGGTAGAGAGACGGAAGTGTGATGGTCACCTGATCTTCCCAGACCTCTATAGAACTGTCCTATTAGTAGTAGAGAGATAAGTCCATTCTGATGAGAAGGTGGGTGCGCCCCAACACTGTCTTTTTTTCCATAAATATTCACTTGATAATTGATCTGATGAATTTTACTCTTTGGTACCCAGACGTTATGAATTTAGGCGCAGTACTAGATTGTCAGAAATATCTTATCATTTTCCGGTTAAAATGGCTCGATATAACCGTAAGTTCTATCTTGACATTTTCTTCTCTCTCATTTCTTGCTTGTAGAACTCTCTTCTAGCTTCATGCTTTCCAATCTTCAAAAATGTAAATACAGTGTCAATCGTAATCTTCTGTCTTCTTCGTTCCTGTGTTTTTTTTATTGCTCTATCCCTCGCTCTCCCCTAACTTATATTTTTTTTCTCATATTCTCTAACACTCAGTAAACCCTTGTGTTTCCGAAGATGTATTGCTTTGCTTGTGATGAAATGATTAAAATAATCAACAGTTTATTATAATTGTATAACGATGCCATTTGAAACATATTTTTCTCTGTTTCAATTTTTAGTTGTTTTTTTTTTAAATCAGTTCAGCCCAAGTAAAACAATAATGTAATCAGGAAGTAAGTAATTACGATATTCAGTCCCCCCTCCCACAAGGCCTTTTTAACGTGGGCATTCCGAGCCCGTGGGCTCGGCCAAAAATATGCCCATTGAACCCGTATAAACGGGTTCAGGGCCGGTTTTACCTCCCCGAAGGAGACTCCGCCCTTCGGCGTAGCCTCCTTCTGGTCCCTCCCGTCCGTAGGAAGAGAGTTCTACCGAACAGTCGGTTCAGAAGTGAACGACTGACTGACTGAAGTAAGTAGTGACAGGGAATAGAAGATAATTAGAAAACCTTAGTGACAGAAAGTGAGCAAAACGGAAATAAAGGAATGCCATTCAGAAAGAGAGAAGTACGACAAAAAAAAAAACTATTAGAATACGAGAAGGAACCCAAAAATAACCTGAATTGTGTCATAGAATGTTATTTATTTATATTTGCTTGTTTATATTTTTATCGCCTTCAAATTATTCTCCATTTGAAGCAATGCACCGATCCAGACGTGTTTTCCACTGTTCAAAGCAGTCCTGGAACTCTTGTGTCATAAGGTTTTTTAATGACACCGTCGTTTTCTTCTTAACCTCTTCCGCATATGCAGAACATTTTCTTTTGATGACTTCCTTCATTCGGCGGAACGAAAAAGTCGCAGGGGGCGAGATCGGGTGAATAAGGAGGGTGGGGTAGTAGGGTAATGCCATTCTTGGTCAGAAACTGTCTCATACCCAAGGCGGTGTGCGGTGACGCATTGTCGCGATGCAACCGCCACCCTCCACTTTGCCACCCCCTCAGGGCGTTTTCGTCTCACCTTGTCTCGCAAACGCTTCAGAAATTCCAAGTAAAAAGCCTGGTTAACAATTTGACCAGGAGGAACAAATTCTTTGTGGATAATTCCTTTCACATCTAAGAAACAAATCAGCATCGTCTTGACATTGGACTTCACTTGACGCGCTTTTGGGGGGTGCCGTGGCGACGTTGGATGCTTCCACTGACTTGATTGCTGCTTCGTTTCCGTGTCGGAGCCATAGCACCAGCTTTCGTCACTAGTGATGACATTTGAAAAAAGTGATGGTATTGAAATGTAAAACATTCAGCACCATCATTTGATAAGAGACCAGAAGTGTTTAAAATATAGCTATTTTTGTAGTGATTTTATAATATTTTCGAATATTATATATATATATATATATATATATATATATATATATATATATATATATATATATATACTGAGTCTCCTGTCGAATTCGACGTATGAGGGTCAAGCAGATCACTTCCTAGGAAACCGACAACAGCACATGAGATTTGATTATAGTGGTGAAGGTTTCGTGCAGGACCATCCACACTTTTTGAAGGGACGAATACAGAGACCTTGTACACTACGTGCCTCAAGGTCCCCGAACGACCATCCGCAGGTTTTGAATTCAGAGTTGTCCTTCTCCTAGACGAGTTGCCATCCAAGGTTATAGAACCCAGTCTATTCTGCTATTTACCCATAACTGGAGGGAGAAGAGGAGGATTGATACCTTTCCCAAGGGTATTAGCACGGAAGTGAATGTAATGGATTCGACTGGAATTCGAACTCGGTTCTCTGATTCCTCAATCCAAGCCTATATCCATTACTACACCGTGCTTTATATATATTATTTTACTTGATACCCAGAAATAAAATTCAGTACTTGTTTTCTATGTCAGTGGAAAAAATACTGATAGCATTATATGCACATATATATACACATATACATACATTATGTCAAATACATTTGGGCAAAGTTCAAAATAAAAAAGGATACATAAATCTGTATACATAGGCACATGAATATGATATATATATATATATATATATATATATATATATATATATATATATATATATATATATATATATATGTGTGTGTGTGTGTGTGTGTGTGTGTTTGTGTAAAATTTCAGATATAACTAAAATATATGTAAAAAATATGAATAAATATTTATTCATATATATATATATATATATATATATATATATATTTTTTCTTGATACCCAAGAATATACTTCAGTACTTGTTTTATATGTCAGTGGAAAAAAATACTGATAGCATTGACAGCGGACAAAATACTTATAAAATAAAGAAACAAAAACTTAAGTTTGATAATTTAAACTGCGCATCAAGTGAGAGAAAAAATGATGATATGACGAAATCTCTAGAAAGATGTCTTCAAACAGAATCATTTTCTTTTTATTTCTAAGTGAATCTCGAAATCTGGTCATAAATAACTCACACTGTCTCGTTCTGTTAGCAAATAGAGAGTTTGTTTCTTTGGGTATATGCTAACACATATTACGGGCAATGAAAAAGAGCTACTTGTTACAATCGGACATTTAGTTTTGATACATGCAGAAGAAAGGCGATTCTTGTTGTCTGTGGTTTCACTTGTTATTTCAGGGCTGATACGAAAGCTGTGATGTCAGCCTTCACACGGGAAAAGAGACCTCAGTGATATATTTCTCAATAAGATTATTTAAAATATAATTCCAAGGGACATCACTAAGGAAATCACAAAAGGAGTCCCAATCCCTACACTGATAACAGATCAAATTCCTGATCTGGCATCTCGGCTTTAGTCACTTTTCAAACATCTATCTTGCATTTTTTTCTGCTATCATATCAATTCTGATTATTGTTTTTTATTCTGTTCTTTTATTGATTCATTTTGGTTTCGTCGGTAAACAATATCAGGTTTAGTAAAGAATATACCACGTTTTACTATTGGTTAGCATCTTTGTGTTGGCGTTTTATGTTGTATTTTGTTTATTAGTACTTTCTTAGATGTGAGAGTTTTTCATTTCGGCTGTGAGCTTTCATTCTGTTTGCTTCTTTTTTTCTTTTTTTTAAGCATTAAACCCCGAGCAAGGCGGGAAGCCACTAGGATGCAGGGGGGGTGCAGAATATTTGGAGCGAGAGCAGATAGGAGTGATAGAAGAAAGGATGAGGAGAAGGGTAGTGGATAGATCAAGGTAACTGGAGTTGTCGATTGATATTACATTTGAATAGTTGGAGATTATAACTCCCAGGGAAACAGTAATAGGGTAGGGCTTTCCACAGGCGAGAGGTGCGAGGTATGAAGCTATTGGAGTAGAAGAGACGGCTACATTTAAAAGTTTCTACAGTGTAAGGGTGAGAGCGGGATGCCAGCCTCGTAGGGCGCTTGAATTCATGGAGTCTGGGAACCAGTGAAAGCAGCTCATCGGAGCAATTACCATGAAAGTATTTGTAAAAAAGACGGAGAGAGGCGACGTCTGTGAGAAAGCAACTGTAGACATGATGCCAGATCAGGGCCAATTATATTACATATCCGCCTCTGGATCTTATCAAGAACTCCCTGGTAAACAGAAGGTGCCCCAGACCATATATGGCAGCAAAACTCCATGCAAGGGCGAATGGTTGATTTGTATATTTGTAGGATCGCTTCCCGGGAGAAAAAATTCCTGGCGCGGCACAGAGAGCCAATATTTTTCGCTCTTTTTTCTGTTAGATCTTTATTTTGTTTCTTCGATGATTTTTCTTTTGTTTTACACTTTTTTTTCTGCGTATGTTAACTCTTCATTGATTCATTTAAATATCTTTCTTTTCTCTTAACACACAAACGCACGCACACACATACACATAGAAACACGCGAGATTCTATCTTACACATTTTTAAGTCTACCATTCGTTCATATATTTAATATTGCGGTCGCATTTGGTCTGGTGCTTCACATACGTATTTAGTAATACCTGATAAAATCTAAAGAAGAATCTGCAATGCTATTGGCCCTGGCCTGTCATCTCGGTTTCCCAACGCAATAACTTAGCCTCCTTTTGCTTTTTCATAGTAATTATTTTGTCGAACATTCCTTTTTGGGGTTTCTCTTTTAAAAGTTGTTATTTTTGTCCCCACGCCCAAACAAATTTTACATATGGGAACTAGTTAGGACTATATAGAGTTTTTGAGGTGTTATGATGGCTGTAATACGAATGGTAAGTAAGAATGTGTTGTTTTGGTATGAGGAATACTATGGTATGATTGCGTCAGTAACCGTGGCTAGCTAGGTTTTAAATAATACAGATTGAAAACCAGTCTGCCTCTATAGCCACAGTTGGCCTTGTGCCACATTTTTTGTATTACTCAAAATAAATGTTAATTTTCTATTTGTTACTTTGATTTTATAAATTTAATGGCAGTACTAGATTGACGACAAGGTCTCATCATTTTACAATTGAAATGGCTAGATGTAAGCGCAAGTTCTATGCTAACAGTTTCATCTATCATTTGATTTCGTCGGTAAAGAATATCAGGTTTAGTAAAGAACATAAGAACATATATATTTCACTCTTAGAACATATAAGAACATATATATTTCACTCTAAGAACATATAAGAACATATATATTTCACTCTAAGAACATATAAGAACATATATATTTCACTCTTAGAACATATAGGAACATATATATTTCACTCTAAGAACATATAAGAACATATATATTTCACTCTTAGAACATATAGGAACATATATATTTCACTCTAAGAACATATAAGAACATATATATTTCACTCTTAGAACATATAAGAATATATATATTTCACTCTAAGAACATATAAGAACATATATATTTCACTCTTAGAACATATAGGAACATATATATTTCACTCTAAGAACATATAAGAACATATATATTTCACTCTAAGAAGATATAAGAACATATATATTTCACTCTTAGAACATATAAGAATATATATATTTCACTCTAAGAACATATAAGAACATATATATTTCACTCTTAGAACATATAAGAATATATATATTTCACTCTAAGAACATATAAGAACATATATATTTCACTCTTAGAACATATAAGAATATATATATTTCACTCTAAGAACATATAAGAACATATATATTTTCACTCTTAGAACATATAAGAATATATATATTTCACTCTAAGAACATATAAGAACATATATATTTCACTCTTAGAACATATAAGAACATATATATTTCACTCTAAGAACATATAAGAACATATATATTTCACTCTTAGAACATATAGGAACATATATATTTCACTCTAAGAACATATAAGAACATATATATTTCACTCTAAGAACATATAAGAACATATATATTTCACTCTAAGAACATATAAGAACATATATATTTCACTCTTAGAACATATAAGAACATATATATTTCACTCTAAGAACATATAAGAATATATATATTTCACTCTAAGAACATATAAGAACATATATATTTCACTATAAGAACATATAAGAACATATATATTTCACTCTTAGAACATATAAGAATATATATATTTCACTCTAAGAACATATAAGAACATATATATTTCACTCTTAGAACATATAAGAACATATATATTTCACTCTTAGAACATATAGGAACATATATATTTCACTCTTCCTTGTGAAATGTTCTTTCGGCGTATGGCTTCCCTGTCGACTTTGATTTTCAAAAGTGTAAATGTACTATCAATTGTTATCACCTGTGTTCTTAATTTCTGTGCTTATATTGTTCGTTCGGCTTAGTGGGTTTCTGTATTTCAATCATATTCGCTAACGCTCAGTAACCCCTTGCATCTTAGTGGCTTTATTGCCATTTTGTGCTTGAGATAAGTGCAAGAAAGCATCGTATTATATAGTCGTTTGCTACAAGCCCGGTTGCATAGCATGGGTAATTTAACAATGAGACAGAAATCTGATATACACTCGACGAAAGGAAAGAGAACATAGATACGAAAGCATACGTTTAATAGTAGTACGGAGTTGCTTGTAGCTACTGGTGTTCCAGATGGACCTAAAACATTACGACGCTACTAATGAGACGTTTAGGAACATGGACTAAAACAATTATATATCTTTGTTTGATGTTGAATCATGATCGATAAGTGTGCCAAATGGGCTAGCACGTTATACGGAACTGTTTTTGCATGAACTGATTTTTAAGGACGAATATAGGTCGATTCTGATTGGCCTCGAATGTTGGCAGAAAGGTTGGTGCCTGAAGACCGAGCATAAACCTCATCGAATATGTCGGACAACGACGAGTAATTTTTTTTTTTTATGCTTCATCGATAATGAAATATATCACTTGTGGAAATTACACAATAGGGGCTAAAAATAAAGGTGGTATTGAATTTCTAAATGCCAAACTCCGAACAAATAAATAGACAATAACGTTCTAAAAAATGACAGTCATTAAAAGAAGGTACAGTCGTTATAAGGGGAATCAATTTTCATTCAGAACAATCTTTCAGGTCACCCTGCTAGGAAAACTAAAAAAAAATATATATAGATATGTAAATTTCTGTATATATATATATATATATATATATATATATATATATAAAAGACATTTTATGTCTATACATTCTTTTTACGGATACAAATATTTAAGTAAATGCTCTGTTTTATAGTAAACAGTATTAAACAACATTTATCGGTCTGAATGCCCGAGAGATTTTCATAGAAAATTTTCGTCCTCTGACAGGAATCGAACCTGTATCCTATACGTGCCTTTAACCGTTTCGGCCACAGAGGAGTGTTCGGTTAACAAAGTCGATTTTACTGTCTTTAAACTTTAATCCTCCATGAATCTCTCACGTACATTCATATCTGCTCATGCCGTATCAAATGTAAACAAATGACGTCACACATTATGAAATGGACAAAGTCCGACAATTATTTTAAGACATATTTATGTTTATACATTCTTTTATACATACAAATATTTAAGTAAATGCTCAGTTTTATAATTTCATAATGTGATATATATATATATATATATATATATATATATATATATATATATATATATATATATATATATATATATATATATCCGGTGTTCTATAGATATTTTATTTTTACAAAATAGTGCTCAATGTAAATTTACAGAGCATTAATATTATAAATTAATTGATTTAAAATATGTTTTTTTTTTTAAAGTTCTAACCATGTTTCAAAAATGGAAGCTAAAAGCCCTGAATTTAATTTTGTAATTAAATTAAAGACATTAGTTCCATTTCATCCTCAAGCGAATTTTCAAAATAATGTCTTGAAATTAATTAACTATTGACTTTAATTTAATTAAAAAATTAAATTCGGGGCTTTTAGCTTCCATTTTGAAACATGGTTAGAACTGTGTAGCGAAAAAACATTTTAAATCAATTAATTTATAATATAAATATAAATATAAATATAAATATATATATATATATATATATATATATATATATATATATATATGTGAAAAGTGTATATAAATATAAATAAATATATATATGTATAATTATTTATATATTATATGCGCGGTACTTATTGAAAGCGCTCAATATCAGAGATAGAGCTAACATATTTGGTTGGATTGTCTGACGATCGCTAAAGCGTGAAACCCAGGGTCACAAGCTCACATCTATCCAACCAAATATATATATATATATATATATATATATATATATATATATATATATATATCACATTATGAAATTATAAAACAGAGCATTTACTTAAATATTTGTAAAGGTATATAAATAAATATTTGAAAAGGTATATATATATATATATATATATATATATATATATATATATATATATATATATATATTATGAAATTATAAAACAGAACATTTACTTAAATATTTGTAAAGGTATATAAATAAATATTTGAAAAGGTATATATATATATATATATATATATATATATATATATATATATATATATATACATTATGAAATTATAAAACAGAACATTTACTTAAATATTTGTAAAGGTATATAAATAAATATTTGAAAAGGTATATATATATATATATATATATATATATATATATATATATATATATATATATATATATATATATATATCAAATTATAAAACAGAACATTTACTTAAATATTTGTAAAGGTATATAAATAAATATTTGAAAAGGTATATATATATATATATATATATATATATATATATATATATATATATATAATAGGAAGGACGAGTACCTAGAATGTTTCGCTTTCCGTCGTCGAGCCCCTGTTTTTCAATCTCCTCATTGTTGAGCTTTTTTTAACAGTCTCCGTAGCTACTCCTTTGGAAAGTTCCTGTATACCATATCCCCAAACCTTGTGAGTGAAATCAGAATCTTTTTTCAATGATTATGCGAGCAGGAAAATCACAGGTCACCGTGATGAGAGTTTTCTTTGTTCTGAAGGAAAACAAAAGTGCTTAAGCTGTTGTCTACAGCAGGTATTTGCTAGCTGCCAGCCGCCATTGCAAACAGGTATACTCGGAAAAGAACAGCCAGACATTATATATATATATATATATATATATATATATATATATATATATATATATATATATATATACACACACACATATATATATATATATATGCGTTTGTGTGCATGTGTGCGTGTGTGTGTGTTCCAGTAAAGATGTGTGTTAAAGACGAATATTTTTTTCTTGACACAGTGTGTAGAAACTGTCCCAATGTTCTGTAATGTCGAGCAATTTAGTTTATACTTTTAGCTGTTATCAAGGATGATTTTAATTTTACTTTTTAACTGGATGTATAGGTTGTGTTCATGCATCTGCAGTTAGAGCTTCCTCTGTAGCTCAGTGGTATACCAAGTCAGGTCAAATGACGGTCCTGTGTAGCACACAGGTTCGACTCCTGTCTGTGGACACATATTTTCTACGAAATTTCTCGGACATCTAGGACGGAAAATGTAATTAATGTTGTTTATTATAAAGTTAGCATTTATTTAAATAACTCTATCTCTAAAAATAATATATAAAAAGAAGATGCATATATATATATATATATATGTGTGTGTGTGTGTGTGTAATAAATGTTATATCTGAATGCTTTAATGTTGACAATCAGACTTGTATTTTTGTGTTCCTATAATGCGTTTTCCTAAGCATGATCTGATACATAAAAAAATTATATATAGTTTTCTCATCTTATATATCTATAAAAATAACGTATAAGAAGCCAGGTCTAGTGTTCACCTGGCTTCTTTAATATTTCCCCATTTTCTAGCAAGATTAATGCTCGACAAACGTACATATAAGTTTTAGATCAAAATAAAATTCTTTTTCATTCAAAATACTCAAATTTTAGGAATACGTTTTCACAACATCGCCCACGTGACGACGACGTGATCATATTTAAACGGAACGCTGATCTTATAAAAGATTTCAGTTATCTGTTTAGATTGGTATTGCTTTTATATCCATCGTCTTTTTCATGTTGAATTGTATATGGTCTATGTTAATTATGTTTTATGAATATATCCTGAAGATGGTCTATTAGACTAAAACGTCCGACGTTGACATTAAACATTAAAACAGCATAATCGCATATTAGGATTTTTGGTTGTTTTTTCAGTATATTTTTTTCTATATATATATATATATATATATATATATATATATATATATATATATATAATATTATATCTGAATTCTTTAATTCTGACAAACAGATTTGTATTTGAAATAAAGAGGAAGCTTCAGTGTGAGACAAAAAATGCTAATGAATATTCTGCAATTGAATCAATGAAATGATATCTGCTACTTTTCCTAATGGTATAAGGCTCATCTTTAAAAACAAATGGGCACATGTTATATTCAAGTTAATGGTGTCCATGAGTAGATATTAAACGCATAAAAGATCACCATAATCCACTATATGTCTGAAATAAATTTGGTCAATTAACATATATGTTTTAATAAATAGACTGAAGTCTGAAAGATGGAGCTAACCTGAGATACTTTCAAAACTTTCCCTTAAAAAAACATTGTAGATGTAATGGATCGAATATAATGCAAGATAAATAAATCTATTTATTAAATTATTGAAGCATTGCAAATCGTTTCTAATGTGAAAGTGTAAGTTAGAGAAATAATGGGAGAGATCTCTGAACGCTTATTGAAAAGGAGGTTTAAAAATAAATAAGAGAAATAAATAAGTTATAACCAAGGTAATATTATCTGCTTACCTATTCTGGGTAAGTAAAACAAAAATGATTGGGTGGAAAAGCAGGGAAAAAGCATAAGAAAGACAAAGAAAGAAAATCAGATTCGCACATAGACTCAGAGAGAACAACAACAACCAAAAAAAAAAAAAAAATGAAGACAAAAGACAGTAATTGTCATAAATTGACAAAATGGCGATGGAAATGCTTTAAAAAATCTTTGAGGAAGTAAATAATATTTTCATGAATAATTTACGCACACAAATACGTAAACATGGATACACACGTACATATATATATATATATATATATATATATATATATATATGTGTGTGTGTGTGTGTGTGTGTGTGTGTGTGTGTGTGTGTGAATAAATCAACATACTGATATATGTAAATATATTTTCCTTAAAAAAATAATATTAAAGAATTGTGGTTCTTTCGTTTATATATAGCGGGTGTAACGGCAAAATTGTCTAAATCGTGTAACAGCATCGGATAATTGTCCCTTCCACAAAATGTTTAATATCTAGAAGACCACTAAACTAATCGAGTTTCTTTTTTTCCCCAGATTTTCAGATGAGACGTATGACCATCTTGATACCATTTGTCGTAAGAATCACTGACAAACCATTTGAGTTATTCAGCAAGAAATAGAACAGGTTAAAATCATTTTGTGTCAGTCCCACTATGTCTTTCCAACTGAACAATGGTGAGAGGTAAAAAATCATTCAGGCGTTTGGTAATGGTGCCAACATTCATAGCCTGGCTTCCATCTTCAAACTTCATTCAAGAACCATCAAAAGAAATGTGAATAAGTTTAAAAAGAGGGGACAGTAGAGAGGAAAACTGGATCTGGAGGTCAAAATTAGCACCAACTGTGACGTCTTTTTTTTTGTTTGATTGCCGCGGCGTCAGCTGTTCGCTCCTCGCTGCTCCAAACGTGACGTTCTAACCCTTTGGTTAGATTGATACCAGCCTCGTCGTTCCCAACCCGCTTCCAACGCCTGGTTACCAGGGTAACTGCACTGATCTCCAGTCTGCCTACCCACGTTGTGACTTGATCTTAGACAGACGAGATCAAACAGGGCTTGGGGCCGTAATGCAAGTTGAGTCTAACGGGGGTGATAACACACAATTATGTATAAAAAAAAAAAAAAAAATAAAAACTCACAAGGTCCAACGTATCAAAGAAAAAAGGTAACAAACTTTTTATGTCTATTTGCTCGGTACATAGGACTATGTCTACTTCCCGACCCGTTCTGTGGATTGTGGCACGACGCTTTTACTAGGCAACTTTAAGGCTTCCAGTTGTCTGCTCTCTAAGAAATTTGTGTTTCGGTGTGTCTTTGGACGAAAGTCGAAAAAAAAAAAAAATTTCTGTGGTCTGATTCTAAGTCGCTCTTCAAACTACTTGTTCTTGGTTGAAGAAGAGTCCAGAAGTGTGCGTGAATCTTGGTCAGCTATCTTGACGCGGTTTCAACACTGGGCGCTCATCTCTGCTTGTCGTTCACGGCTCAAACTCTCAATCCGTCCGCGCCGTCTGCGGCTGAAACTTCTTCTCTTCAGAGTCTGAATTATTGGTCACTCATCTCCGCCGTCAGTGCGCGAATTAACTTCTTCTCTTCGGCTTGGGTCTGACGAACTTCTTCACTTCGGCTTGGGCCAAACGAACTGCTTCTCTTCTTTCGGCCAAACGAACTGGCCTCTTGCCCGCAAAGGGGGGGAACGAACCGGGCCCGCCGTCCGCGGCTGAAACTCTCCCGTCCCGTCCGCGGCTCAAACTCTGATTTCTGTCGGTTGGGGTCCCGCTTTTATTGACGCAGTCAAAACTGGGGTGGGTCTGTCGGCGCCAGGGTTTTTTTGATAATTCTAAATACGTATCCACCCTTCTTATTTCTGGTTAGGGATTTTCCATTTTCGGTAACTCACTTTCACTCCCACTTCCTTATTGTGTCTCTGAGGGCGTATACCCGCTTCCCCGCTTCCTCGTATCGGCCCCTCACACTTCTTCTGACATCGACCGATTCTCCTCGTGCGTCACGTGACCGCTCTCGGCCAATGGGTCCTGGTCCGGTATTTTCTCCTCGTGCGTGTCATGTGACCGCTTTCGCCCAATGAGGTCCTGGTCGGGTATTTTTCCTCCTCCTTCGTGTGTCATGTGATCCCATCTAGCCAATGACGTCTTTAGTCGGGCGTGGACAATCCGTGGCTTTGTTCTGGGGAAGAAACACCTTGCTTAAAAAAAAAAAAATTTAAATAAATCATCCCCTTATCATGAGCGACTGCGATGACACCTTCGGCTTTTTAACACGTGGTATTTGTCAAGCAGTTTATCGCTAATTGGATATGACCTAAGAAAGGGATTTCTCAGACCTGTTGGCGTTTTCGTGAACGAATAAAAATATTTCACTTTTTTTTTTTTTCGAAGGTCTGATAATAAAAAAATTTTATTATCTCAAAAAAAAAATTTTTCAGCGAACATCATCTTGTGTGGCTTTTTTTCAATTCTGGAATTGTCTGTTTTCGTTTTGGTTTTAATGGTTTGTCTTCATATCCTTAGATACACTTCCCACCTGTTACCTATCATATTTTTTTTCATTGTCCCTAAACTTTGTTTCTTCAACCATTTGATAACAAACTTCCATTTTTCGTGGACACGGAAGTAGGTCAGGTGCTTGACCTGGATATTTTTCGACATCTGTTATCTGTCAGTCCGAGCGTGTGTGTGCTCGCTTATGACCTGTTTTCGTATTATTTTTTTTTTTTTTTTTTTTTCTTCTGTTTCTCTTTCTTTCTTCCAGATCGCTTGAACGTAAAGAAAGAATTATTCTTAAAACCCAAAATATTTTTCAGCCCTAAATAATTATCAAATGGTTGACAAACCGTAAAAAAAATCATATATTTATGAATATTTCTTTTCAGCTCGTCAGGTATGCATGGTGCCACAATCCTCCCTAACCGATTTGTCATTTACTCGTAAATGACACCTAAACCCAAATACATCATTTAACATGCACCATGCATTTGTCTCATGCAATTCTATACTACTTTCTTACATGCAGTGTAATGTTCTCTTTTTAACTTTTTTTTCATTCTACATGCAAATGTAATGTTCTTTTTTTTTTTCTTCTTCTTGTTCTACATGCAAATGTAATGTTCTTTTCATCTTCTTTTTGTTCTACATGCAAAAGTAATGTTCTAATGCAAAAGTAATTTCTTTTTTTCTTCTTTTTTTGTTCTACATGCAAAAGTAATGTTCTTTTTCATCTTCTTTTTTGTTCTACATGCAAAAGTAATGTTCTTTTCATCTTCTTTTGTTCTACATGCAAAAGTAATGTTCTTTTTTCATCTTCTTTTGTTCTTCTTTTGCAAAATGCAATGTAATGTTCTTTTCGTCTTCTTTTGTTCTACATGCAAAATGGCAAAAGTAATATGTGCGTGTGTCTGTGGGTGCAGATGTGGTTACTATGGTTTGTTCTTCTTGGTCAATGTTTTCCTCTCCGCTGTGGGAGGTTTTTCCGCCGCACGTGGTGGTCTCACGCCAGCCTCCTCCGTTGGTCTTTCAGCAATTTCTTCGCCAGTCCCGTCTGAGTAAGGAACACTGCTCGGCATCTCCCTCTCGAGTTGCTGCATGCTCATTAGATTGTCGTTCGCTAATCTCCTCTTACTCTTAACCTTCCATATTAATACACCCCCGATGGCTATAACTAGGAATGTACCCATCACTATTGACCAACTTATCGCGACCTGCTCATCGTCTTCCCAAGCCACACCTTCGTTTCCCAACGCACTTAACTTGTCTCTCAATTGGTCCATATCGATCTTTTCTATCGGCTTCATTAATACTGGCATTTTATTTAAGGTAACATTAGAGAATCCCTTCACTATCGGCTCCCACAATTCTGTACAATTGACTAAGCCCCTACCAATCATCTCTATGATTGAATCTTTCTCTTCATATCTTTCTTCTTCCTGGTAATAGGAGGGTAGGGAAATGGATATCCCAACCGCCGAACATCCCATGGGTAGCTTTAACAGGGATAACGGTGGCCTTATTCTTAATGTCTTTGTGGACTCTCCCCCACATACCTTAGACAAGCTGATAGGTTTCTGTGTGGCTACTGCCAACCCCCCGTCTGAAACACTGATAGCTTGTGGTAATGCCGTGTTTGTTAATACCTCCACTTGGCAGGTTCTTTTGATTTCTTCCCTCTTCCCTTCAAACAATTCTAGTATGCACATTCTGCGATTACCAGTTTTATAGATAGGGCTTAACGAGGTACAAGTCCCTAGAGCATCATCTCTACACCTTCCAGCTTCTTCAGCTGATAGCAACATGAATTTCGTTCTCCCCGAATTTAAAGCTATGTAGTCTGCTTCCATTTTGTACCTTGCTATCATTCCCAAACCTTGATCTCTTCTGGGGTAGGGGATGGGTAAGTTTATAACCTGGTATATCTCGAATATACTCTCGCTATCTAACAACGGAGCAGATATCACAACCAATAGTCGCCTATTTTCTAACAAGGTCACACATCCTAGTGCATTATAATACTTCCACAATTCTTTGGTGGGGTCCACTGGCAGCCTTAAATGGTGGGGTAACTCGGCCTGTATTCCGAGTAGCGCCTCCCTTAGGTGACCCGGGTTTACTATGCTTGGGGAGAGGTGTCCTAATGACAGCATGTCTAATTGCGCTCTCACATGTTCCAGCAAGGTCGTCAACGACTGACTAGTTTGTCGTACCTTATTCGTAATTGTCATCAGTTGGAAATATTTTTGCATGAATCCGCTCATTTCCTGTAATTCGATCATTACAGTTTCTGTATTATTAATTACCTTTGTCTCAACCTTGCCAGGTTGTCTATTAACCAATTGATTCTGGCTCTATTTTTGGCCACTTCTAACCTTGTCACATTTAATATTGTCACACTCTCCCTCGCCACTTGAGCAAGCGTCCTCTGGTTTACCTCCACTTCTCCCAGTTTCCTTCTTATGAATTTAACGTCATCTTCAGTCACTATTCCAAACAGGACACTCAACGCTTTTCCCACAATCGGAACTACTGATCTCCTTTCCCGCGTCTGCAGTAACTCTATTCCTTCAGGTAGTTTTGCATGTCCCTCCATTGAGCCTCTATCATAGTGGCCTCTGATTCTAGGGAGTGCAATAAACTAAGATACCCTTTTTCCTTGGGATAATCTTGTCCTACTTTCAACCGGGCTGCATCCAGTTGCGTTAGCTCGTTTCCTAACTTATTTAGTAGCGACTCATACGGGTTCAAATCTATCACGAATGTGATCAACCATTTAGACCTGGTTATTATTACTTCGCTCGTTTTTTTTAAATGGTGTTTCGGCTGCGCTTCCCAGCTTCCGCCATCGTCACCATCAGCGTGGCTACCACCATCATCGTCATCATCAACCCTTTCATCTTGATCATTCCTGAAAGGTAACAAAATTCTCTTGTTGTTATTCTTCACAACCATTCAGTCTCGCTCGACTCATCACTCAATTATTTCATAATTTCTTACTAAGTTCAGCTCTTCCCTCCTCTAACTAACCTCTAGCAGACAGAATGGCCTGGACAGACACGCGTGGCGCCCACTCCAAAGGTCGTACTTCATGACACCACTGATGGCCAATCAACAATGCCAATAATCTTCTTCCGTCCCTTGTGAGGTGCAGCCCGCGACTCCATCCCCTCCATCCACATCCACCGTAGTCAGCCAGCAGGTTTTTGGATGGGCCAGTGTCGTTATCTATCGACACTGAATGCTTCAATTCTGCACAGCCCTCTTGTTCTACTGAGATTTTGGGTTCTTCACCCTCCTTGATCTCATCTTCCGAGGTGATTCCTGCTCAACCTCTAACCTTCTTTCTGTGTTTAACTCCCGTCCAGGAGGTGTTTTGTCCTCTTCTTCATCCCCTGATTCTTCTTTCTGTTTAGAGTCTTCGCCTTGAATGTCTTTAATACCTCTCGACTCTATGTCTAAATCTCTCCTGTTCCTTATCCTTTCCTTGAGCTGGGAAAGGGGTATTTGATCCTCCTCCTCCCACTCGCTGGACCCTTCGTCCTGTTCAGGGTGCCTCTTTTTAGAGCCCTCGACTGCTTGATTGGATCTCCTCGTTTTTTTTTTCTTTTCCTTGGACATGGGGGTGCGATGGCGACCTCACAGGGTATTCTCTGCACCGATTCAGTCGACGACTGAACATCGCTAATCCCCGCTGAGGGTTCCAACTCCGTCACTCGGATCGCTTCGTCTATCTGGCCAAGTCGACCTATCTCCTCATCTTCTTCGGAATCTTCTTCCGTCTCCATTTCTTCTGGTTCAACCAGAGTTACCTTCCTTGTCCTTGTCTTCTTAGGCCTCGGCTCGCTCATTTCCAGGTTAGCTATTTCAGCCTTCTTTTGATCATTGGCATGAACCCTCCTCGCTCGTCCTGCCACTTGATCCCATATTACATATGATACTGGACCCGTCTGCTCTACTATCCGGTAGTACGGTTCCCATCTCCGGTCCAGTTTTCCCTCTCTCTGGTGGATTTTATAGTAGACAGGGTCTCCAACCTTCAATTCTACTACCTTTCTTTCAGCATTCACTCTCTCATTTCTTTTCTTCTGGGCCCTCTTTATTCTTCTTCTGGCCTGTACAAATATCTTATGTTGTTGTTCCAGCAATAGTTGATGATGATCTTCTCCCATATACTTTCTTCGGGGCTTCAGTAGGTTATCCACAGGCAGGACCACGTCTCTGCCAAACAACAAAAAGTAAGGAGAAAATCTGGAGGTTTCGTTTATCGTAAACCTCACGGCCGCCAGAGCCTGCGTCAAATACAAGTCCCAATTTCCAGTGTTCTCCCTGACCAGCTTGGCCAATACATCTCCCAAGGTTCTATGAAACCTTTCCACTTTAGCATTTCCTTGGGGGTGATATGGAGATGTTTTTACGTGCTCTATATTCAAACCTGTCAGAACTTCTCTCATTATGCTGTTCACATTCTCCGTGCCATTATCTGTTACCAATTGCACAGGGGCGCCATACCTAGGGAAGATTTCACTTATTATCAACCCGGCCACAGTTCTGGCCTTTTTGTCTGGTACTGCAAATGCTTCAGGCCAATTTGTTAGCCAATCGACAAAACTCACTATATAGTTGTTTCCTTGTGCAGTTTCCCCATATGGTCCTGATACATCCATACTCACCTTCTCGAAGGGGAAGTTTGGCACGTCCGTTTCCTTCAAAGGTGCCATTTCCTGCCTTCTGCTCTGCGACTGGCACACTACACAGCTCCGAACATAGTTAGTGACCTCTCCGTACAGTTTGGGCCAATAGTACTTTCTTCCTATAAGATCACATGTCCTATCAATTCCCATGTGACCCAACCTCTCGTGGCACTGTTCCAATATCTCTGGTCTTAAACTTTTGGGCACATACAACTTGGGCTTGACTTCTTCATCCCTGCCTGAGAGATAATACAGCCTTTCCTCTATTATGGCATACTTGGTGGTCTCTCCTGCCTTCACCTTTTCTCTCAGAGCAGCTATTTCACTGTCTGCCTGCTCCTTCTCAATTCCTTCTGTCCAGTAGGGATCGGTTATTATCTGGGCGTCCCCTTCTTCGTCCGATTCTAACATAGGGCGATCTTTTAGCTTATTAGAGTTAATTACTCCTATTCTATAGGCTTTATCATCTACTCCCTGCTCTACTTTTACAGATCTTTCTTCCAGTTGTTTCGGTATTCTTGAGAGTAAATCTGCGCACGTGTTTTCCTTCCCTGCCAAATACTCTATCTTACAGTGGTAGCCACTTAACTTAAGTGCCCACTGTTGAATTTTCTTATTATTTGTCCACTCTGCCTGCAATAGGTACTGCAGAGGTTTGTGGTCTGTTTTTATAGTAAAGACCGCACCATTCAAATAGTAGTCCAGTTTTTGGAGAGCATACATGATGGCATATGCTTCCCTTTCTATTACTGGCCATCTCTGTTGTGTCTCTGAGAGCTTATGGGAGAGGAAGTATATCGGTACTTCCTCTGGTATGCCTGGCACTGGTCCTTCTTTATCGGGACACGGCTGGGTAAGTACTGCCCCTACACACTGCTCACTGGCATCCGTGTATAGCACCATGGGCTTGCTGAGGTCTGTGTACGTCAGCAGTGGGACGGCTGTCAACTGTTCCTTTAATGTATCAAATGCCCGTTGGCAGTCCTCTGTCCACCTGAACCTAGCGTATTTCTTCGTCAGGGCTACTAGTGGTATGGCGATTCTTGAAAATGCCGGGACGAAGCGTCGGTAGTAGCCTATAGCCCCTATAAAACCTCTCACCTGTCTCACTGTCTTAGGTTCCAGCATTTCCCTTATGACCTTTACCTTATCCATGTCGGGTTTAATACCGTCTCCGTTTATGACAAAGCCTAAATACCCAGTCTCTTCCTTCAGAAACTGACACTTTGACAATTTTAATTTTAAGCCGTGTTTCCTTAACCTTCCCAACACTTGTCTTAAATGGAAAAAGTGTTGTTCCACTGTTTCCGAAAATATTAAGATATCGTCCAAATACGCCATGGCAAAGCTCTCGTATCCTCCTAACACTATTGACATTAGCTGTTGGAAGACTCCCGGGGCATTAGCTAAACCGAATGGCATCACCCTGAACTGAAACAGTCCCAGGTGACACGCAAATGCGGCCTTCTCCTTGTCAGCCTCATCAAGGGCTACCTGCCAATACCCGGACCTCAAGTCCAACGTAGAGAAGTACTTTGCCTTCCCTAATAATGCCAATATGTCATCTATCAGTGGCAATGGCACCGCCAACGGCTTCGATATAGAATTTAGTTTTCTAAAATCTACACAGAAACGGTGCCGGCCATCTTTCTTACCCACTATTACTATTGGGAAGCTCCAAGGGAGATCGATCTTTCGATCATCCAGCTTCCAACATCTCTTCTACTGCATCTTCTACAAGGGGTCTCTTATGTATAGGTGTCCGGTAGGGTTTCAATCTCACAGGGGGTGATCTCCGGTGTCGATTTTCATTTTGACTGTGTGGGTCTGGCCTAGTTCCTTGTCTGACTGGGCTACCACATCTCGATTGTCCCTCAACAGACCCCCCACTCTGGTTCTAAATTGATCCGGTGCTAATATATCTTCGTCTACGATTCCTTCTGTTTGCTCTACAAGTTTCCTTCGTTCCTCCTCGAATCTCACCCGATTCAGAGTCCGTAGGGGAAGCGCTCTCCCTATCTCCTCCCCTCTCCTAACCTTTATAGTCTTTTGGGCCTGGTTCACCATCATAATGGGCACCAATTCGGCTGCCTCCACCACCGTTTCGCACAGGGTTACCTCGCTCTCTTCTAGGCCCTTTCCTTCTACAGGGACCAACTGCAGGGGTCCTCTCCCTACCCTTTTTCCTGACATTAACCTACCCTTTCCCGACACCGCCGTCCTAGGGGGTAGCTTTACATCTTCCTCCACCACTATTGTTATCTCTTCCTCTGGTGGGCATCCCAATGGCGTTCTCTCGCCATTCACCACCAACACAGTGGGGTTAAACTCGATCTGGGCCCTCTGGCTCCGGAGCCAATCTTCTCCCAAGATTGCCTCCGTACACAGGTCGGGGGTTACGTAAAAATTTTGGGTGCTTCTTACTTTCCCAATCCTCACCGGGAGCCTCACCATCCCCCTTTATCTTCAGGGGGCTCCATCTGCTTGCGTGACCTCTATGTCCGCTTCCCGTAACCTTCTCTTCCATTTCACCCGCCTGTATGCTTCCTCTCTCATCAATGACACAGATGCTCCTGTGTCCACCAGAGCTCTCATCGCCCTACCCCCTATCTCCGCTCTACAGGATAGTTCTTTCTCTTGCGTTAGCGAAGAGAACACTTGAGCTTTCCTCTTCCTGGGTCCCCACCCTTGGGTTAACCCAGCCATAGGCGCCGGTAGTAATAAATCACCTTCATTTTTCTCATGAGGTGGAGTTCTGCGCCCCCTGCACCTGGGCGACCCCGGCCGGACCTCTCCCAGTCTCCCGCGGCTGTTTCTAAGGATACAGCTTCTCTTCAGGTGTCCTGGCCTCCTGCAAAACCAGCACCTTCTTGTCGGACAGCTTGCCGCAAAGTGGCCCGCCCGACCACATGTCCAACATTTTGCTCTTTTCCTTTTCAACTGGGTTGGCCTTGTGTCTACTCCCGGGGGGACCCGTCCTCTATCCAAGCGGTTCGCCCGACCACTGGTCCAAGCTTTTATTTCTCTTCTTTTTAACTGGGCCACCCTCCCTCTTAATTCCGGGGTGGCCCGCTGGCTTTTCCCTGGGCCGGTCTCTTGGGCTCAGCCTTCTTTGTTAATATCGGTGGGGCACCCTTCCTCAGCCCGCACCACTTGGCCAGGTGTCCTTTCTTACCACATCTGGTGCACCTGTCCTGATCGAAGTCTGGGGGCAACCCCCACTTCGTCGGACATTCCGCCGCCCTGTGGTCCTCGTGCCCACAGGTCCAGCAGACCAGCCCGTATCGACCCGGCGTGGGCTTATAAAAGCCATGCCTGGTCGACCATGCCTTTCTATTGGGGTCTTCTTCCCATACTTCAGCCTGATCTACTTCTAATTTAACCTTCTGATTCCACGCGGGGGATCTTCCGCCTACCCCCTTCTTCCGGCCTCCTGACTTAGTATCTGTTTCCTTCCACACCTCTTCCCTTTTCCCATACGCCCTGGCTCTCCTTGGCCAGCTCTATTGCTGCCGACAGTCTCAGCGGTCCCTCTTTTAGCACGTCGTGACGAACACGCTCGTCACTTAGCGCCTCCACATACAGGTCCGCTAGTTGGGCCTGCATGACCGCATTGTCTCTGACCACTTCCGGGAAGGCCAATGATGACAGCTTCCCTGCTCGGGCCCCCAATTCTCCCGGGGTTTCGTCCCGCAGCTGTGTCAGTTTTAGGAGAGCCCTCATGGCCTCTATAGCCGTGCCCTCGTCGGCGAATTCCTTGGTCAATAGTCCCTTTAACCTTTCCCAAGATAAGTGGGGTTGACTCTCCAAGAGCTCCTTCACGAATTCAGACGCTTTCCCCTTTGTGGCATCGTATGCCAAATACAGGGCTTCGTGGTCTGAAAGTTCGTAAATAACTCGGCTCTTCTCCAGGATTGCCAGCCAGTTTTTGAAATCTTTCCCACTGCCGTCAAATGCTGGGACCCTAGGTCCACCTAACAGCCTTCTTAGGTCAGCTGACAACCCTTGTCTTACTCCCTCTTCATCCCCCACTGCTCTATCTGAATCATAGTCCGACATATTTAAAGAGAAAGACAATCTACGCAGCAACAATCGAGGTTGGGAAATAAAATAAAGTGTCCTACCTTACAGACGATTCTGTTCTCGTTCCTTTCGGTCCCGGGTCGTTTTGAGTCCTATTTGAAATTTCTCAGCAACAGCGGTCGATCGATGTGACGTGACGTGGCTGTCTCAGGGTTGATCCTTTGGTCACGGCACCATTTGTGACGTCGTCCCCCCGGTCGCAGCGTCGACTGTGTCGTTCGATCCCGGTTCGCGTCGTCCCCCGCCAATTGTGACGTCACGTGCGTGCCCCAGGCTCTGATATCCTGGTCACGGACAGCACCAGTTGTGACGTCTTTTGCCGCGGCGTCAGCTGTTCGCTCCTCGCTGCTCCAAACGTGACGTTCTAACCCTTTGGTTAGATTGATACCAGCCTCGTCGTTCCCAACCCGCTTCCAACGCCTGGTTACCAGGGTAACTGCACTGATCTCCGGTCTGCCTACCCACGTTGTGACTTGATCTTAGACAGACGAGATCAAACAGGGCTTGGGGCCGTAATGCAAGTTGAGTCTAACGGGGGTGATAACACACAATTATGTATAAAAAAAAAAAAAAAAAAATAAAAACTCACAAGGTCCAACGTATCAAGAAAAAGGTAACAAACTTTTATGTCTATTTGCTCGGTACATAGGACTATGTCTACTTCCCGACCCGTTCTGTGGATTGTGGCACGACGCTTTTTTACTAGGCAACTTTAAGGCTTCCAGTTGTCTGCTCTCTAAGAAATTTGTTTTCGGTGTGTCTTTGGACGAAAGTCGAAAAAAAAACTTATTTCTGTGGTCTGATTTTAAGTCGCTCTTCAAACTACTTGTTCTTGGTTGAAGAAGAGTCCAGAAGTGTGCGTGAATCTTGGTTAGCTATCTTGACGCGGTTTCAACACTGGGCGCTCATCTCTGCTTGTCGTTCACGGCTCAAAACTCAATCCGCTCGCCGTCCGCGGCTGATCTTCTTCTCTTCAGAGTCTGAATTATTGGTCACTCATCTCCGCCGTCAGTGCGCGAATTAACTTCTTCTTCTTCAGCTTGCTCTGATTCCAACTTCTCCACGGCCAAACGTGCTGGCCTCTCTTGGGCCAAACGAGGGCTTCACTTCGGCCAAACGAGCTGGCCTCTCCTGCCCCCGCCCTAGGGGGGGAACGAACCGGCCCGCCGTCCGCGGCTGATCTCCCTCGCCGTCCGCGGCGCAAACTGATTTTTGTCGGTTGGGGTCCCGCTTTTATTGACGCAGTCAAAACTGGGGTGGGTCTGTTTGGCGCCAGGGTTTTCTTTTGATAATTCTAAATACGTATCCACCCTTCTTATTTCTGGTTAGGGATTTTCCATTTTCGGTAATTCACTTTCACTCCTACTTCCTTATTGTGTCTCTGAGGGCGTATACCCGCTTCCCCGCTTCTTCGTATCGGCCCCTCACACTTACACTTCTGACAAGGGCGTCGACCGATTCTCCTCGTGCGTCACGTGACCGCTCTCGGCCAATGAGGTCCTGGTCGGGTATCTTTCCTCCTCCTTCGTGTGTCATGTGATCTTATTTAGCCAATGACGTCCTGGTCGGGTATTTTTCCTCCTCCTTCGTGCGCCACGTGATCCCATTTAGCCAATGACGTCTTTAGTCGGGCGTGGACAATCCGTGGCTTTGTTCTGGGGAAGAAACACCTTGCTTAAAAAAATAAAAATTTAAATCGCCCTTATCATGAGCGACTGCGATGACACCTTCGGCTTTTTTTTTCACACGTGGTATTTGTCAAGCAGTTTATCGCTAATTGGATACGACCTAAGAAAGGGATTTCTCAGACCTGTTGGCGTTTTCGTGAACGAATAAAAATATTTCACTTTTTTTTTTTCGAAGGTCTTGATAATAAAAATTTTCATTATTATCTCAAAAAACATTTCAGCCAATATCATCTTGTGTGCTTTTTCAATTCTGAATTGCCTGTGTTTTTCGTTTAAAATTTTCAGCCAACATCATCTTGTGTGGCTTTTTTTTCAAATTCTGGAAATTGTCTGTGTTTTCGTATTAATGGTTTGTCTTCATATCCTTAGATACACTTCCCACCTGTTACCTATCATATTTTTTTTATTTATTGTCCCTAAACTTTGTTTCTTCAACCATTTGATAACAAACTTCCATTTTTTCGTGGACACGGAAATAGGTCAGATGCTTGACCTGGATATTTTCCGACATCTGTTATGTTTGTCAGTCGAGCGTGTGTGCTCGCTTATGACCTGTTTTCGTATTATTTTTTTTTTTTTTTTTTTTTCTTCTTCTTCTCTTTCTTTTCCCAGATCGCTTTCATGTAAAGAAAGAATTATTCCCTAACCTGATCAAAACAGTTTGTAAATATTTTTCAGCCCTAAATAATTATCAAATGGTTGACAAACCGTAAAAATCTGTTTCTCTACAAATCATATATTTATGAATATTTCAACAAACTTCTGCGGTTTGGAATCTTTCCTCACTGCAAACTGCCCGGATATACTGGCCTCTGTGTGAGAGGCAAACCTTGTCTCGGTCTAACCATTCCTCTCCCAGGCCTCTGATCTCTCGAACAATCCCAACATGAAGCTACCTTAAACCTCTCCTCAACATCCGGAAAGAAACTCTCGGTTTGGAACCTACTGCAAACTGCACGGATATACTGGCTTGGTGTCTATTCCTCCTCTGTCAAGGAAAGACCATCTCCCCTTGGTGTCTGGCCCATCTCCCCCTGAGAGCTGTCTCTCTCGAATCGCCAGACCTGTCGTACATGTGTCTCCGACTAACTCTCCTCAATGCCGTAAGCTATCTCTTCTTCCTCTATCGCTCTCCATCCTCTCAACACTGTGGGATACTTGATAGCATATCTGATAGCATAGACAAGGCCCTCTCTCTCCACCCGTTTGCTCATATATTCGTGTCTGTTGACTTTAATGCCCATCACACCAAGTGGCTCGAGAATTCTACTACTGACCGGGCTGGCATTCAAACATTTAACTTCTCAATTTCTCAATCCCTCACGCAGATAGTCGACTTCCCCACGCGTTTTGCCCTCGACCTGGCAGGCAAGGCCTCTCTTCTCGACCTGTGTTTTACCTCCATCCCCGAATCTTGTAGCGCCACACAGCTCTGCCCGCTTGGCAACTCTGATCACGCTGTAGTATCTGTCAACGTTTCCTTCAACTCCACGCCCTGCAAAGAACCTCCCATCACAAGAACCTCGTTCTACTATCAACGAGCGGATTGGGACTCGTTCCGTGACTTCCTCCGCGATGTCCCCTGGGATGTTGTCTTTACACTCCCTGTCCAAGAATGTGCTTCTGAGGTCTCATCCTGGGTTAAAGCTGGAATCGACGCTTTCATCCCCTTAAGGAAATTTAAGGTCAAGTCGCACTCCTACCCTTGGTTCTCCGCTGCTTGCTCATCTGCCATCGCCCATAGGAATCACTTCTTTCACTGATTCCGTAGCGACATGTCTGACTGCAATAGACATCTCTTTGCCTCTGCCCGTAACGAGTGTAAGCGTGTCCTCAACGAAGCTAAGTCAATATTTGCTGCTCGAATGAAGGAACGTATTGCATCTCACATGTTTGGCTCCAAAGATTATTGGCGAGTCTGCAAGAGTGTCCTGAATAATCGAAAACCCTCCATACCTCCTTTATTCAACCAGTTCGAGGTCTTGACCTCTTCTACCGACTAGGCTGAATGCTTTGCTCGGAAATTCTCATTTAATTCAACGCTCGATTCCATCGGTGTACCCATACCAGACTTCCCTCTTAGAACTGAGGCCTTACTGAGCGGCTTACAGATAACCCCGTCATTGGTACTGGGCATTATCTCCACCTTAGACCCCCACAAGGCTAGTGGTGGAGATGGCATACCAGCCATTGTCCTGAAGAAATGCGCGCCTGAGCTAGCACCCGCCCTCTCTAAACTGTATAATTACTGTCTCAAGGAATCATGTTTTCCTGACTGCTGGAAGTCCTCATCCATTGTTCCTGTGTTTAAGAACTCTGGAGACCCCTCTGACCCCACTAATTACCGTCCTATTAGTCTCCTACCCCTGTTCGGCAAAGTCTTCAAAACCCTAATCAATGCCGAAGTGGTTAATCACCTCACATCCCATAATCTGCTCTCAGACAAGCAATATGGTTTCCTCTACGCCCGATCTACAGCTGATGTGCTTACGGCCATCACTGAAACCATCTACCAAGCCCTTCAAAATAACGGTGAGGCTCGTGCTGTGGCCCTCGACATCTCCAAAGCATTCGATAGGTTTTGGCATGCCGGCCTTCTTCGTAAGCTCCAGGGGTATGGTGTTACTGGTCAACTGTTTGATCTAATACAATCATTCCTGTCTAACCGAGAATTGAAGGTCGTTCTCAACGGATTCTCCTCCAGTTCCTATCCCACTAACGCAGGTGTGCCCCAAGGCTCCATCCTTGGCCCCACTCTTTTCCTTATTTTCATCAATAACCTTCCTGAAGCTATAGATTCCCAAGTCGGCATCTATGCAGACGGCACAACAATTTACTCCTGCCTCAAAAACAAGTCTAGTGTCGGCGACAAAACTAACCTTGCCGTGCGTCTTGAAATGGACCTCCAATCGGTTGTTAACTGGGGCAAGAATTGGCTGGTCAACTTTAACGCCACAAAAACTAAATTACTCTCCATTAACCACCATAGAGATCCTTCCCTGCCCCCCATTAAAATGTCTGATAGTCAACTTCCTGAGAGCAACTCCCGGCGTCTGCTCGGTCTCACGCTGACTGCTGACCTGAGATGGAACAAATACATTGAGTCAATTGCTTCTTCCACCGCGAGGAAAGTTGGCTCTCTGTGCCGCACCAGGAAATTTTTCTCCCCTGAATCGATACTTCAAATATACAAAACAACCATTCGCCCTTGCATGGAGTATTGCTGCCATATATGGGCTGGAGCACCTTCTGCTTACCTCGGAGTTCTTGACAGGATCCAGAGAAGGATATGTAATCTAATTGGCCCTGATCTAGCGTCTTGTTTGCAGTCACTCTCTCACAGACGCGCCGTCGCCTCTCTCTGTCTTTTCTACAAATACTTCCATGGTAACTGCTCTGATGAGCTGCTCTCTCTGGTTCCCAGACTCCATGAATTCAAGCGCCCTACGAGGCTGGCATCCCGCTCACCCTTACACCGTAGAAACCTTCAAATGTAGCCGTCTCTTCTACTCCAATAGCTTCATACCTCGCACCTCTCGCCAGTGGAACACCCTCCCCAATTACTGTTTCCTGATAGCTATAATCTCCAACTATTCAAATGTAATGTCAATCGACATCTCCAATTACCTTGATCTACCCACTATCCTTCTCCTCTTCCTTTCTCTTATCACTCTTATCTGCTCTCGCTCCAAATCTTCCGCAACCCCCTGCATCCTAGTGGCTTCACGCCTTGCTTGGGGCACAATGCTTAAAAAATATATATATATATCTTACCTCTATTGCGTATATTGCACAATCGAAATTTCTGTTTGGGTGTGACCATTTTCTAGAACAGAAACAAATGTATTCCTTTTTCATTACTTTTTAACAAAGGTTAATAGTTTTATGACACAGGAACAATAGGGTCAAAAAATCATATCCCAAACATACACACACACACACACACACACACACACATATATATATATATATATATATATATATATATTAATAGAAATCGTATAAGTATAAGAAACTATACTCGCTCGGACGATCCGCTTAGGTGAAACCTTGGTAGGTTTTTCTGGCTTTCTAGGTTTAAATATATATATATATATATATATATATGTGTGTGTGTGTGTGTGTGTGTGTGTGTGTGTGTGTGGATTCCGTGAATGGAATCCTGCACAAATAAATAAACAACGCCAGTAATTGAGAAAATAAGTGTATTAACGTAAGAATACAGAATTGAAGTGAAGATTAGTAGTCCGGGAATGCGGGTTAGTAGAAAGTATATGTACAAGCACTCCCCCCCCCACGAGGAATGTATGTGGCACAAGGCCGAGTTTAACGTGAGTTTCTCCGAGCCCGTAGGCACGGCCAAAAATATACCCTTTGAACCCGCCTAGACGGGTTCAGGGCCTGTGTACCTCCCCGGACGAAGCTTTGTCGAAGGGCAAAGTTTCGTCTGGGTTCCTCTCTGCCAAAGCAGAGAGTTCGACATATACGTATCTCGATATTTAACAGTCCACCCACGAGGAATGTATGTGGCACAAGGCCGAGTTTAACGTGGGTTTTCCGAGCCCGTAGGCTCAGCCAAAAATATCCCCTTTGGACCCGCATAAGCAAGGCCTCGTCCGGATTCCTCTCTGCCAAAGCAGAGAGTTTGACAGACGTCGAACACAGTCAGAGACTGTATCTCAACGTATCTCGGTATTTAATATCCCACCCACGAGGAATATATGTGGCACAAGGCTGAGTTTAACGTGGGTTTATCCTAGCCGGTGGGCTCGGCCAACAATATACCCTTTGAACCCGCCTAGACGGTGTCAGGGCCTGTCTACCTCCCCGGACGAAACCTTGCCCTTCGGCAAAGCTTCGTCCGGGTTCCTCTCTGCCAAAGCAGAGAGTTCGACAGACGTCGAGACTGTATCTCACCATAACTCAACAGCAGGTATTCTCTCTGTCAGTATAAGTATACTTTGGACGAGTCCATCTTATGTAAAAAGGGTAGAGCCCCACAACCCGCCTCCTTTGTTTCTTTTTTTTTGGAGGTGGGAGTTAATATTTTTTTCGCTTATGATCTATTATTAGTGGTTCCGTGAATTTTCTTTTTCGGCTGGTTCTTCTGATCTCCGTGGCTACTTGTAGGTTTTGAATTTCGAACGTTTCGAAAATCGCCTCCATCGCGTCTTCATTTTCGGATGGTGACGAGTTTGGTTCCTCTACCCATCTTTTGTGTATCTGATTTATGTGTCTCCTGTGAGTGGATTTTTCACCTTGGATCGTGTATAGAACATTCCCCAGTCTGTTTATTATCGTACCTGGTTCCCAGTATGCCATATTATTCTTGAACATTCTCAAATAGACCCGTTCGCCTCGTTTGAAGGATCTTTTAGGCATTATCGGTGTATGCCGGTTTTTATTTTTGCTGGGTAATACTTTATCAAAAACAGACCGTATTTTGCGGGCAAACATCACTTCAGCTGGCGAAAGGCCAGATGGTGTGTTTCCGTTCCGGGTGATTCTGTAGACTTGTAGGAACTGTTGTATGGCTTTTTCTGTTGGTACGCCCTCTGATTTTTTTATGTCTCTCTTAAGCGTGTCCACAAACCTTTCGGCTTGCCCGTTAGATTGTGGATAGTATAGTGCTATTTTAATATGTTTGACTTGATAAGTTGCACAGAATTCTTGAAAGTCGCTCGAGGTGAATTGGGTACCATTATCCGTTACAAGGCAATCTACAACGCCGAATCTTGCGATCACTCGTGTAGACAGTTAATAGTGTTTTCCGTCGTAGGGTTTTTGTACCTGAAAACTTCTGGCGACTTGCTAAAGCTATCTACCGTTATCAAGTAGTAATATCCATCTATGGGTTCTGCATAGTCCGCATGGATTCTAGACCAAGGTCTGTCCCCCTTAGGCTATGGTTTTTGCATAATAGGTGGTGCCTTTGCTGCCGCAGCACAGCCTCTACATTTTTCTACCATTTGAGTAATGTCGTTATCCATATTAGGCCAATACACGAAACTTCTCATTAACGCTTTCATAAGATTTGTCCCTAGATGTCCTAGATGAAAATCCTTCAGAATTCATCTATGTAAAGATTTGGGTATGACCACTCTTTCATTATAAAGTAATACGTGATTACAAATTGAAAAACACTCCGCTAGATTTCTATCTTTTTCTTCTATTTTTCTCTTTGTACTTTGTATGAATTCATCCATTTCAGCTTCTCTTCTGATTTCTAACAAGGTCACTGGTAATTCCCTTACTGTATTGTTTAGAACTTTACTAATTTCGTCTTCGGCTCGCAAAGCGGCTATTACCGAGTCTTCCATAGGTTCGCATTTCGCAGGTACCAATCTAGATAATCCATCCGCATGACCAATTTTCTTCGACGGTAGGATCTCTAGTTTGAAATTCTAATCCAGTAATATAGTTCTCCATCTCAGGAGTCTGTTGGCTGTGTAAATTGGTAGTCCTTTTTTTTCGATCCGAATATAGTGAGAAGAGGTTTATGGTCAGTTTGAAGAGTAAACTCTCTTCCATATATGTATCTGTGGAAGCAAGTTATGGCGAATATTATGCCTAACACTTCTTTCTCAATTTGCGAATAATTCCTCTCTGCTGGTAACAACGATTTAGATGCGTGAGCTACAGGTTTCCTTGTGCCATCCTGCATCTTGTGTAATATACAAGCTCCCACTCCGTGTGAGCTTGCGTCACTAGCAATGATAATTACCAGTTTAGGATCAAAATGCGTCAATGCTAGATCAGACATTAATTTCTTTATGATCTCCTTAAAAACTTTCTGACAATCTTCCGTCCACTTCCATTTGTTATCTTTTTTCAATAATTCATCGAGGGGGGGCCCTCAATTTATGTATGTTTTCAATGAATTCACCGTAATAGTTCGCGAGACCAAGAAAGCTTTGCAACTCTGCGACATTTTTCGGCTCAGACATATTTTTTTATTGCAGATGCCCTATATGGATCTGGTTTTCTGCCACTTTCATTGATTATATGGCTTAGATACTTGGTTTCTTTTAGAAAAAAAAATGCATTTTTTTCTCCTTCACTTTAAAACTGAAATCCTGAATTCTTTTAAAGAATTCTTTAATATACGTTGCGTGTTCTAAATTATCGCTTTTGATTAAAATGCCGTCTAAGTAATCAGTAGATGTTATGTCCCATGAGCATGGTATTCATAGTCTGTTAAAAGATTGACGGTGCTACTTTTATCCCAAATGGCAATCTGTTAAATTTGTAAAGCCCTTTGTGAGTATTGATACATAAAATTTTGTACTTTCTTCTTCTATTGGAATCTAAAGATAAGCTTTGCTTAAATCAATCTTAGAAAATACCTTACCACCGTTAAGCTTGGTAAATATTTCCTTCGGGCTTGGCAATGGGAAGTGGTAATCCTTGACAGTCTTATTTAACCCAGTCGAGAAATCTGTGCAAACACGTGTTTCTCCGGATTTTTTCTTTACGTAGACCACTGGTGCCGCCCATTCACTGAATTTGAAAGGATTCCAGTTTGTACCAATCTATCTAACACCTTGTCATTTTTTTCTATGGTTGCGAAGGGCACGTTTCGCTTTTTCTTGAATACTGGGTGAACATTTTCCTTTAGTTCAACTTTAGCTGCAAACTTATTACATCGTCCCAAACCATTCGAGATACTTCGGGAAATTGTCTTTGCAGTTCTTCTTTTAATTTTGTAGCTTCTGACGGTTCGCACTCTATTTTCTTACAAAATGAGCTAATGGGTAAATCCCATACGTCAAATTTTTGCATCCATTCAGCGCCCACCAACTTTTCTGTGTCATTCATTAGAAATTGCTTCAATTTTTTCGTTTTACCATGGAATTTTACGTTTATAATTACTCCTCCTTCAAAATTGATACGTCTCCCTGTAACAGACTTAGCGATTTTCTGTGTATGCATCATGGTCGGTCTATTTAGCTTCCTCCATTTATTCCTGTAAATTAATTATAGTTTGATCTGATCCTGAGTCTAACTGTAATTTTACCTTCTTATTTAAGATCTCGAGTTCCACGTATTTTCTTGTGTTTAGTTTGTCTTCATAGTCCATTCTAGTAGTTCTTACCCTATTGTGTGTTTTTTTATTTCTGCATTGAGATGCCTTAAGTCCCATTTTTCCACAAGCTAAACAGTTCTTGTATTTAAATCGACAGTCTTTATTCCTTTATTCCAGTGGAATCTACCACATCTCTAACGTGCAGATGGTGGGGGATAGTTATATTTGCTTTGATCTCTGTCATTAATCGCGTTATACCTTGTAATTTTTTCTTTAACATAAAAGTTTTGTTTTTCTTTCGTGTGGGGGTGAAAAACGTAACTCGGACGAAAAATCTGACGAAAAAAATAGGTATAACTGTTATATAACGATAAAAAATACTACGCTACTTAAAAATCGAAAACCAAAAAGATAGAATATACAAATAAATAATAACAAGTAAAATAAATTGACCTAAATTCATCCAAATAAATAAATAAACCCATCCCGATAAACTAACCGTTATAGAAAACAAATAAAGATAATAAATCCAAATAAATACAAATTAAAAACTGTTCCCGCCAAAATAATAGAATAAACCACAACAATCAACCCCAAAATCGAATAAATAACTTTAATTAAGTTCTCAAACCAAAAGAAAACTATTAAATAAGCGATATAAACAAATTTTTACTACGTTAATAAAAACACCGATTTAAAAAATAAAGAAAGAAAGAAATATATAAGATAAGAAATTAAAAAAAAATAAAAATAAAAAATAAAATAAAAATAAATAAAAACAAGCAAAATAATTTAACCCAAATAGATAGATAAACAAATAAATGACTTCCGGTAAAATAACCGCCAAAATAGACTACCCACAATATACCACTGAGCCGTATATATATATATCAGTAGCTGTTTATTTAATCTGATGGCAGCTTAATGACAGATTAAAGTTTATCCAATGTTGTTCTACTGGAGCTTTATCAGGAAAAATAACTGAAGAATATAACGTGAGTGCCTTTTATATCTAATTTTTAAGTTCTCAGTAATCGTAAAAAAATCAGCTAATTATACTCCTTAATCTAATGCTTGATTGAATTTTATATATTTTGGCTTTAAATTTACTATAATTATTGCTCTTATTTTCTGATAATGTCGTGTATGAACCTCCATATCTACAGAAATTCACACCTTCATACACATGCAAAATAATTCAAAATTATTTTTAAACTGTTAGTGTTCGATAATTTGTACTAAGTTTTTCAATTTATGATTACTAAATATATTTTACTTAATAATAATATCATCTAAAAATGTGAAATTAATACATAATTTTAAATTATTTAAAACTTAATAGATTATTCCAATTAAAATTTTTTACAAATGAAAACAATTCTTGTAAAAATTAATTATTCAATGAAAAACATTCTGAAGAAAATAATGTCCCAAATATATCTTGTTTATCAAAGCAATTAAAAGCTTCTCTAAGTAAATGATATTCGAGCAGATTTTTAGTACATAATGTTTCTGTTTCACAAAATAAAATTGTTGATTAAAATTCTCCAGAGTTTTGTTTAAACTGATATACATATTAAGGGGGTGAAAACTTAAACATCATCGAGCCGGCTCCATGTTTTAATGTCGATATCACTTTGCCAAGAGCTATATTCTTTGTCCAAGAGCGTTTCGGCAGAATTAAACTGAACAACAATGTGATATGGTTTGTGAAGACGGGTCCGTCTTGGTTGGTTGCCAAAACAAACAGTTTCTATTTAAAGAACGTTGTATTGTGGGAGCACTTCCGCTGATATCTTAAAAAAAAACAAAAAAACTTTGGCGATGACTTTCAAAACGATACTTGAGTTTATATTAACCTCGCGACACAATATTTCGTTTAGTTCTACGTGACAATTTGGGTTTCCTTCCACGCTCAGGTCAATTCCC
>CAHIKZ030004770.1:850000-940000 GCA_903632075.3 Acanthosepion pharaonis | reverse complement strand
ATCTATTTGTTCCTGTTCGTTTTATCTATCTATCTATTTTTCCCTATCTTTTTTTTTTCTCGTCCATTAAATTTATATCTATCTATCTATCTATCTAGCACTCTGTCTTCATTATCTATCTATCTATCTATCTATCTATCTATCTATCTATCTATCTATCTAACACCCTGTCTTCATTATCTATCTATCTATCTATCTATCTATCTAACTTGTATGTGTCTCAAACTGTGTAGTCCTTCATATATTGTAATTTCTGTATGATCCGTTACTCAGTATCTATCTATCTATCTATCTATCTATCTATCTATCTATCTCTATCTATCTATCTATCTATCTATCACCCTGTCTTCATTATCTATCTATCTATCTATCTATCTATCTTATATGTGTCTCAAACTGTTAACTAAAATATATTTTAAGCAAGTTAAGTAATAAATATATATATTTGCAGTATGGCTCGCTACTCAGTATCTATCTATCTATGTAGTTAACTAGCTTGTTATTATAATAAATGACCAAAATCCAATAATTATATGCTTATTGAAACAGCAGTGCCATCTGAGAGAAACACCTCCATGAAAATTATACAGAAATAGTCCAAATATAAGGACCTGTAGATCGAGTTTAACAGGATGTGGGGAATGAAGATTGAGTCTGTACCAATACTAAACGGAGTTTTGGGTCTATTCTGTGAGAAAAGGAATGGACAATTTTACTAACAGTATCCCGGGTAACATCAACATACAAAAACATCGCCCTACTAGGAACATCCCATATATTAAGAAAAGTGCTATCAATTAAATTAGTTCTCCTCTAGGGCTTAATGATCATAGTTTGAACCCGGCTCTATAGGATACAAAGCAGGAAACATATACAAATAATAATAATAATAATAATAATAATAATAATAATAATAATAATAATAACATATTGCCGAAAGCTCCTTCAGAATCAAGAACATTTTTCAGAAGAAACACATGCAGAAAACTGGTGTATATAGTGTGCTACAAGGCTCTTCAGACGATTATACACGTTTTTTTTTTGTTTTTTTTTTACTTCGTTGATATTCTCCTAGACTGTATGCATACTAACGCGCTAAAGATCCCCTTGTGACCTACTATTTAACCCACAACTAGGGGGAGAGGAAGAGATTGATTTATACATTTCCCAAGGGTATATACGCGTAAGTGAATGTAAAGCACTAGACTAGAGAACTCGCTTGTCAGATTTCTCCTTCTGAGAGACAATCTATTACATCATTTGTATATGGGATGTTCAATTAGTCTTAGATTTTAAAGTAGCACTGAACAGTTTTACTGACAATTAATATTTTATTATCTTTTGAATTTAGCGAATTTTTGAAAATATATAAGATCAAGTGCGAGAGTTTATCTCGATCTAACACAAATATTTAAGGAAGGAATTTATAATCAAAGTCTCAAGTACTTTGTGTCAAGACAAATGCTTACTCATCAGCGTAATTAATATTTTAAAGTAGTTTGTAATGCAACATATTAACAAAATTAATATAGGAAATAAGGAATTTGAATAAGGATAGGTTGCATTGTGGATAGTCTAAAAAATAAAATATTGATCTCGTTATCTACACTGATGACAACTATTTTATTTTGTCTGAATGGTAAGGCTGATCGGTTCGATAAGATTAAATTGGCAGCTTATCTTTAAAAAGATCTACAATCTACTGTTAGCTGGTGCAATGAATTGCTTAATTTCAATTCCTCTAAAATGAAATTTATCTCTATTAATCAGCTGAGAGACTCCTTTCAGCATAGCTGTTGCTAACCTCCAGGAGAATGAGCAGTTGCATTTCGGGCTAACATTATCAGCTGACATGAAGTGGAAAGATTATATCAAATCAATTTCTAGGTTTGCTGCTAAGAAAATTGGTTCACAGTGTCGTGCGAAACAATTTTTCTTTACAAAATCTATTTTCCATATTTATAAGTTTACCATTCCTCCATTCTTAGAATATTGCAGGCGTATATGTTCCGGTGCTCCTGCTATATATTTAAAAATTCTTGATGAAATACAAAGAAGAATCTGCAATGTTATTGGCCCTGACTTGGCATCTCGGCCTCAGTCATTTTTCCACCGCCGTAATGTCGCTTCCCCGAAACTTTTCTACAAATATTTTCATGGGAATTTTTCTAATGATTTGTTTTTTTTTTTCAAGCTATATTATGGATCATTTAATGCCGAAATTATATTTTGCTGTGAGCTTCGGTAATTTTTTTCAAAAAATGTATTGCTAGAAAATGTTCCCCTGTGGGGAAAATTGTGAAAATGGCTTACCTCGGAAACGCCCACGAATCTGTGCGTCGTGCAAACTCCGGCTGCTCAACGGGAAAAAGGGAACAAAATGGCGGCATGCAAATTCGCATGCAAATTATGGTCGGTCGTCGGCTGTATAAAGCAGGCTCGTTTTTGTTTCTGGGGACTTTTGTTTTTTGTTCGTTATAAGGTTGGATGTGTGAAACTATTTTGTTTTCTATTTTGTTGGACTTTTACGACGGGCTGTCGTTTGAACTGCGATTTGGCTACAAGGGTGGCCTCTGGTCGAGAAATAGAAGAGATCTATTGCAGTTGCTATCGGTTGAGTCGTTACTACAACATCCCCTATAATATATTACTGGTCATTTTTTTCTAATGTATTTTAATATTTTTATGCTTTGAACTCGTTTAGTGGTTCCCTATTTGTTTATAGCTGGAAGCCTAACAGGTACTAGCATCCGGGGGGCTCAATCTAGAAACAACAGAGTGGTTGTTCGACGCCCTCAAACCCTCCTGGTCAGAGACCTTGCTAACAGATTGTTGAGATGTTGAGTGTTTCCCCGTGCGTGTATTGAAATAAGGACAAACACATACGTAGGGAAAAATACTGGTATATCTGAAGAGGTATTTACAACAGAGAGATTAGTAGTCAAACGAACGCAGGTTAGTCAGTAACAATCAGAAAGAGTATAAAGTCCAACTGTATCTTCCGGTAGAGAGACGGAAGTGTGATGGTCACCTGATCTTCCCAGAACTCTATAGAACTGTCCTATTAGTAGTAGAGAGATCAGTCCATTCTGATGAGAAGGTGGGTGGCCCCAATGCAGATGTAGTTTATCGTCATACTGAGGACGGTTTTCTGATGAAGTTGCCACTGAGTTACCTAGACTATGATTCTTAGCGCAGAACTAGAAAGGTAACAAGGTCTCAAACTTAAGTCTTATACTAAGAGTTTCTTTTGCACTCTTCCGGCTTCATGCTTTCTAGTTAACTTTGACCTTCGAAAATTTTACATCCAACGTCAATCATTATCTACCGTCTTCTTCATTACTCCTCTTTTATTGTTTTTACTCCTTAATAAAGTTTATCTTGTATTTTCACACTCAGTAAGTCCTTGCATTTTATTGCCTTGCTTCGGATGAAATGATTGAAAAAAGTAAAAACTCTCCTTTTCAGATCTTGATTCTCATATCGATTTCAGGCATGGCAAAAATCTAATTCAACAATCTCTAAACAATCATCTGTATACAACTGTTTTCACAGATCAATTATTATAAGTGGTTTCAACCGATTGAATCTTCGGTCTTCTTCGGATTCTTCAGACCAGCGCTACAATATCATAATCAATGCGCTCAGGCAAATAAAATAAAAAAAACTGCAATTGTAGCAACAACATACATGAGTGTCACTTCGAAGATACATAAAAATAACTAAATAAAAATCCATTTTCAAATTCACTTTATAGCTAAAGGTTCACCAAATCTAAAAAATAGACACGTAAAAGTAGACTTGGTGTCGTAGTAATCACACCACGTGACTCAATACAACCAATCGGAACATGACAAGTTAAATTTAAATTTAATATTCAGAACTTGGTCTGAGTGAGATGGCAGAGGGAAGGAACTTGTTAAGAGCTGCAAGAGATAGAGGGAGGTGGAAAGCCATGATCGCCTACGTCCAGAAAGGACGTGGCACATAAAATGAAAGAATATTAAATATCAATATTAAATATTAATATTAAATTGTCAGTATAGAATATTTAATTTAATAATAAAAATTCTCGAAAGCTATATCCTAGTTATGTGCCATGCTTGATACACGCTGAGGCGATCATGTATCTTTCGATACATGACTAACGAGGCAGACTTTTTTTCCCGCAGTAGTGTGTTACTTTCTGCGGTAGACCAGTTGCCATCCAAGGCTATAGAACCCGGTTTGTCCTGCTATTTATCCATAGCTGAGGAGGAGAAAAAGAGGATTCATACATTTCCCAAGGGTATTAGCACTTAAATGAATGTAATAGATTCGACTGGAATTTAAACTCAATCCGAGCCGCTATCCTTTACTCAACTGTGCCACCTTCAGTCCATGTGGATATCCACTTAGTCAGTTATGTGCCATGCGTGATACACGCTTAGGCGATAATTTATCTTCCGATACATGACTGAAGAGGCAGATTTTTTTCCCTCAGTAGGTTGCCATTTTTTCTGCTGTAAACTAGTTGCCATCCAAGGCTATAGAACCTGTTCTGTCCTGCTATTTATCCATATCTGGGGATGGGAAGAAGAGGAGTCATACCTTTCTAAAGGGTATTAGCACTTAAATGAGTGTAATATATTCGACTGGATTTCGAAATCAATCCGACCCGCTATCCATTACTCAACTGTGCCGCCTTCAGTCCATATGCAGATTCTTTTTTCCCGCAGTAGGTGGCCATTTTTTTCTGCTGTAAACTAGTTGCCATCCAAGGCTATAAAACTCGGTCAGTCCTGCTATTTACCCATAGCTGGGGATGGGGAGAAGAAATTCATACCTTTCCAAAGGATATTAGCAAGTGTGTGAATTTAATGGATTCGAATGGAATTCGAACTCGGCTAGCTGATTCCTCAATCCGAACTTCTTTCTAAAAAGGAATCATAAAAACGCCATATTTTTCATTTGAAAGAATTCAGACCGACATATGTCTTAGGCAGCCGATACACACGAACTGTCCAGATGGTCCGAGAGATTTACGTCTGCCAGTCGATTTCTGCAATTTATTAAACCGGGATTCATAAACACGGGTTATCATTAACGCAGCGTGCTGACCTGTGCGTGAACTCTATCACAGACACTGTCATCGCAGTTCTGACCTACGTGTGAACCTATCACGAATTCCAGCCGCGTTGTTTTCATAACACCCTAGTCACCAACAGGCTGTCCAAATTGCGACAATAGGATTTTGTTTATTTCTCCTTTTCCACTAAGAATACATTACGTTTAATGTGAAATTAAATGTACGCTTTGATAATACAGTCAGTATAAAATACTAAACGGAGTCGCCGAGTCTTGTTGTGTCTGTCATATCTTTTAAAACATAACATGAATAATTTACAATTTTAGAAATATACAAAACAAATATATATATGTATAGGAGGCACGGTGGAGCAGTGGATAGCGGCTTGGATTGAGGAATCGCAGAGTCGAGTTCGAATTCCAGTCGAATTCATTACATTCACTTACGTGCTAGTGCTTGGGAAAGGTATGTATCCTCTTCATCTCCCTCCAGCTATGGGTAAAATAGCAGGACAGACTGGGTTCTATAGCCTTGGGTGGCAACTGGTCTAGGAGAAGGACAACTCTGAATTCAAAACCTGCGGCATGCATTCGGTGCACCAGGTTTCTGTATTCGTCCCTCCAAAAAGTGTGGCTGGTCCTGCACGAGACCTTCACCACTATAATCAAATCTTATGTGCCGATGTCGGGATGTCGGTTTCCTGGGGACTTATCGGCCTGACCCTCATACGTCGAACGCGACGGGAGAGTCGATTATATATATATATATATATATATATATATATAATATTATAAATTAATTGATTTTAAGTCAATTAATTTATAATATTAATGCTCTGTAAATTTACATTGAGCACTATTTTGTAAAAATAAAAATATCTATAAGAACACCGGATTACTGTTCTTTCTTTTTTATTTATATACACACATATATATATATATATATATATATTTATAGTTTTAAATGTATACAGAAATATATTTTGTATATATATATATATATATATATATATATATATATAATATATTTCTGTATACATTTAAAACTATAAAATATGTAATATATTATGTGGTATTTGTTTATATTGACAGAGAAATATAGCAACCTGTTTGGTCAAAATTCTGTCCTTTGTTAGTGATAACAGAGTGGGCTCTACAAGGCTCATGCCTGGACGTTGGTATATTGAGGTCGTGCACTGCTCAGATTACATAGCCCCCTCCTCCCTAATCGCCCTTTCCGACAAGATCCAAAGGAATGCATTATATTTAGGATTGGCTTGTCTGCATGAGTTACTGGAAAGATCGCAATGTAGTCAGACAAACGCGTGAAGGACCTGCGTCTGGAATTATTTCCATAGACGTTTCCGTGTTTGTCTGGATATGATTGCAAGGCAAACGGAAGTTTAAAACAAGGAGTTTTCTTCCACTAGTTTAAATGCCTTCGTGGGCTGTCGAGCTTCATCTACCGCTTAGAGCTGGTCATGAGGCGCTAGTTTTCCGCCTACGGCCATTGTACGGATTGGAGCTACGCTTATTTGTCAGAGGCTGTTTGAGACGCATACAAAGGAATAATCTTATATACAACCACTGTCACCCCCAGCTATGACAAGCTGTGGGGAATATATAATGTACATATATAATCATTATATACAATGCGTGTTTTTAATCACCCACATATTAACGTTTCTTTAAATATATAAAACGTTAGGTAAAATCACTATGTATACATACAAAGGACGAAACGGCCGTTCAGGGCTTTCTGCATTCTGTTGAGGTTTCTCATTCTCGACTCAATGAATTATTATGTGAAATTAATTAAATCTCCGATCTCTGTCTGTCTGTCTCTTTCTCTGTCTCTCTCACTCGCTATATATATATATATATATATATATATATATATATGCAAATTTTCTAATGGAAGCACCGGAAGTTTTTTAATACGTCAGATTTTGAGTCACTTTAAACGTTATTTTTAGTTGATACTCGTATTTAAGTTAGACGCTTAATTTATTCACTAAATTCTATATTTATTTTCGTCTACCGGCCTGAATGTTCGGGGAATCATATTAAAAAAAAAAATCTTTATACATTTCTTGAAAACTACAAAAGTACCTAGAGAAGGTAATGAAGAAAATCGTGAAGGGAGGAGTAAAGATCAACTTCAAGAAGACAGAATGCATCGTTGTTAGCAAAAGGACGAGCCCAAAGTGCGAATTTCAGATCTGGGTTACCAGAATCAAACAAGTGCGGACATTGAAATATCGAGGAATTGTTTTAGCAAAGGTTGGAAAAATGCGGCCCTGAAATCCGAAGGCTTATTGGGATGGTAAAATGTTTATTCCAAAAGGTAAACAGAGTATTAAGAAATAAAAAAAAAAATCTTTACTAGAAACAAGGAAATGGGCACTAAATTATCACATGATCTTTCTCATCCTGTATTTCAGTGTGTGTGCTGAACAATCTCTTTGGAGATGACGGAGAGACTTAAAGCAACAGAAATGTGGTTCTACAGAAGGATGATGAGGATATCATGAAACGAACATGTGAGAAACGACGGAGGTTTAGAGAAAAATGGAAACAAACAGGAAACTTATGGATAACTTCAGGAAGAGACAGTTGAGGTTTCTGTGGCACATATTAAGGAAAGATGGCTTGGAGAATCTGATACTCACATGACAGCTCGAAGGGAAAGACAGAGTAAATCAGCTCATTACTTACTTGAGTGAGTCGATGGCGGGACATTGTTTAGGAGAAATAAGAGAAATATAAATTTTATTAAGAGCTACAAGGGCAGGAATTTGTGGAGATCCTACGTCTTGATAAGACACGGCATATAAAAAAAGAATAAGGGTGGCTTTATAACCCCAGTAGAATCAAAGAGGAGATGGACCTTATTGCAGGGTCAACAACCATTTATCAGAATTTGAAATCCTTAGCTATCGATTCAACTAGTGAGATTGATGATAGGGCATTGCTGAGCGGATGGAGTCCTAGTCTGAAGACAACAATCAGAGCGGCGGCTTCTTCCGTTAGAATCAACGGCCATACTTCCATAAGCAAGGCGGGCTTTCAAGTTAGAGGATATTGGCAGTAGTTTGGCCTAGAGAGGGTTGTGCTCCGTTAGATATAGTTGCTCATAACACGCAAAGCCCGAATGAATACGTCACTAGCATTAAACACAAATATTTGAAGAGAGCAGGTCAGGTGGTCAGCTTCTGTTGTAGAGTAGTTTTCACAGTGGAGGCTTGTATTTCACTAAGTCGGTCCTAAATTAGGTTCGACGTACAAAACGTTAGGAACTTGAAATAATAGTTAACGACGCAGCAATGTAGTTGTGGTGTTTGATACTTTAATGTACGCCATCGACTGACACACCAACTCCACTGAGCCCAGGCGACTGCCACTACTACTCCTTATTATCTGTGTTATCTATTAACAATAGAATAGGTATGTTCCGGTATAACAGCTTCGCAGTGATACTACGACCACACCAGTTCATGACCATGATGATGATGATGATGATGATGATGATGACAATTAATTTTGTAAGATATGTGGAGAAGTCTGACGAATTTTATTGTTTGTTTTAAATAAGTCGCTTGTTTAAAAATGTAAGCCCTGGGAAATATTTTGCCTACGTCCAAAATATTCGAAATTCTTAGAGGAAATATTGTTTATCATTATTGATTTTCTATTCGTCTTTCTTTCATTTAATTTCTCCTGCTTTTTATTACCGTTTTATTTATATTTAAGCTATCTCCTGCTTAATAAAATGTAACTTATTACTTGATAGCGTCAACAGTATTCAAATTTTGTTGAAACATTTCCAGTGACAATTCATATTCGCGCAATATGACGTTCATCTCAAGTTGAGGTGCTGTTTATATCTACTTCGAAATTGTCATTTTAAATCGGAAATAATAAACAAAACATTCAATGCTAATCTGTATTTTCATATACGTTTGTTATATTATCATTGTCTGTTTATAAAAGGGCGCATTACGCTGGCTTTCCGTAATGATTTTAGTAGGGTGTTTCACAATTGTTGAAACAAAGGAGTGGCCTCTCAAATCGACCCTTTATTATCCTTCGTCTTTCAGATTATTGCTGGGAAATATAGCGAAATCATGCCTTGGATGATGGAACAGAAGCTCTTTCTTGTGAAGGCATATTACGAAACTAAGTCTTTCAAAACTATTCAAGCAAGTTACAGAAGGAAGTACTCCTTTACAAACAGGAGTCAGATGATTTTCAAGTTGGGTAAGATCGTAGGAAAACTGGTTCCTAACCAGGAGTACTGTGCCCGCATTATCAACAACTTTAGCGGCAGCATTCAACAGTGGCTTTAACTCAACGGCGAACATCTGTAGCACGTGATCTAGGGTTACATTTGTCAGTTTTGGTTCATGTTTGCGATTAGTTTGTTGCAGATCCTAAAATTCTATACTTTTACCTTTCAGTAAATGTATTTTCCATTACTCTATCATTTGTGGTTCTTGATTTGTGTCCGATAACTTTGTTTCAAATGTTGTGGAACACTCTCTCTTTGTAGCAAAATGTGCTAAAACCCTTATCATGACACCTAGCGGTGGAAAGAATTAAGGTTCATTAACTCTATACCTTATTTGCCCGTGACAAACAGCTGTTGCGACCTAGATTCAAAATCGTTTTGCTGAATCTGATTTGCGTGCTAGGAAAGGAGTAACGAAATTCAAGACTTGATCTAATTCAATCTAAAAGAAATCAACCATCTGCATTCGTGATATCGGAATGAGTCGTATAATCTCTTGTGCACTAAATAGACACTCAGTAACTCGGATGTCAGTTGAAGGCCGCCGTCAAGAAGAATGACCAAAAAGAACGCAATGCGAAGGCCGTTAAAATGCAACAAATACAACTAATCGATTTTCGTTGGGTTAGGTGACGGCCTGTGATAATGTTCAGTAAAACTTATTTAGTTTTATTGAGGCGAGACTTAAAAAAAAAAATCTAAAAACAACTAAATTCTCTCGCAGTGATCTATGTGACTTGTTAAGTAAACCTTCTGTGCAGCCAATTTTGTTACATGAGTTACTAGCGGGAAAATAGGTAATTTATATTCGAGGAGAAAACGGAGAGGAAATGACAAGAACATTGATTTATTGTTGGACACTAAGAGATAGCTGTATGGTGAGAAACATTGAAAAGTGACTAATACACTATCAGCTTAAAACATTTTGGTATCTATCTATCTATCTATCTATCTATCTATCTATCTATCTATCTATCTATCTCTCGGGAGATTGGAGTATTTAAGGAGAGTGTAACCACATTTTGATTGCTATTGTCCACAGGTCCGCTCTAACCCTGGGTGGTAGCACCTGTTAGGGTCCTAGCTATAGGCAAATAGTGCCTACAAGGGCTGACCAGGCTCTCTAGTGTTAATGTTACTCGAAAAGGCCGAGGTCTATTGTCTGCTTCGCCTTATTTGAACTGAGTACATCAATAGTTCGGAAAAGTTTAGATGGTTCTAACACAAGCCCTCACCACTTTAATCAAATCACACTATATATATATATATATATATATATATATATATATATATATATATATATATATATAGTGTAACCTGGATATAAGAGAGTTTTCGGGAACGGAGAAGAAGTCTCTTATATCTGGGTTTCTCTTATATCCGGGTTAGGTCTATTTTGTTTAGGTAAGTATGGCTCCAATTTGGGACCAGAGAAAATCTCTCTTATATCCGGGTTTCTCTTATATCCGGGTCTCTTATATCCGGGCTACACTGTATATATAAGCTTTTCACCCTAAGCAAGACGGAAGTGCCACTAGCAAGTTAGAGGTTATTAGAGAGTGCGAGCAAGAGTAAAGAGGCGTGAAAGAGGAAAAGATGAAGAGAAGGATGGGGAATAGATCAAGGCATCTGTAGATGTCGATTAACATTGCATTTGAATAGTTGGAGATTATAGCTATCAAGGAAGCAAGTAATAGGAAAGGAGTTCCCCACACGGGAAATGCGAGACATTTAATAGTTTCACGTTAACCGTTTCAACAGATTAAGGGTGGGACTGAGATGTCAACCTAGGAGCACGTTTAAATTTATGCAGTTTGGGAACTATTGTGGCAGCAGATCATTTATCGTCGCATAGCAAACTTCTATGTAAAAGTAACAGTATGTCATTTTTGATAGTGGGACATCTCTGTTGTAATGTAATAAGCCCTCTGATAATGGCTAATGTAGGCCCTAAGCTTAGATCGAATAATAGCCTAATAAAAAATATCCAAATGTTGGACAGTTTTTTTTTTCTCCCAAAACTAAAGTCATTAGACGAACCATAGAACGGCTAATGATTAAACATGATAGACATTCTCTTTTATATTTAACAATATTTGTTCGAATATATATATATATATATATGTATATATATATATATATATATATATATATATATATATATATATAGGCCGGATTTTCTACGGATTTGCACCAAAATTTATATGGACATGCTCCAAATTAGCGGGAAGGCCAAGACCGACTTTGTTTTTCCCAGCTCCCATCGATAGTGGAAATAATCGATTTTTTTTATACTTCTACGACATTTTTCATGTAGTTTTGCGGCCATTTTGTACTGACCAGAGTGAGAGCCTATAGCTGGCTGCCACGAATAAGCAGGGAGATTCTATTGGCGAATATTAACTAGCATGCAAAAGAAAAACGATAGCTGCATTCGTCACAAGTGGGAAAAATTTAAATCTACATGGCATTTTACTCCAATTGGCTCATTCGCTTGTTTAAACTCAACGTTGATACTGATTCCGCAGAACTGGGTTGGGTGTGAAAAAGTATTTGTTGCTAACATTCTTTTTTCATTCGGATTTTCCAGTTACGTGTCCTTTTTTAAAGCTGATCGTTTTGTGTTCACTTTCGTAACAGATCTAATATTTAGTATAGAGCTTAGAAAAAATTCGCAGTATGAGATAGGCAAGAAGTAAGGCATGTAGCAACATCAGCACGGCAAAGGGTACTCCTTTAAAGGCAAGGAAGGGCAAAAATATTTTAAGTCAAGTGATAGCGCATGCTGTACGATTTTTCAATCAATCCCGGGCAACGCCGGGCCATGCTGCTAGTATATATATATATATATATATATATATATATATATATATATATGTGTGTGTGTGTGTGTGTGTGTGTGTGTGTGTGTGTGTAAGTGTGTGTGTGTAAGTGTGTGTGTGTGTAAAATATATAGAAAATAGGAAAGAACTCGTTAGGTAAATAATCCAAAGTTCTTTAGTATTTTTTTTATTATTTTTAAAAAATAGTGCTCGATGCAAAATAGAGCATAAATATAATTATTTATTTAAAAATATGATTCCAAACGCTACATAAGAATTCTCATGTTTCAAAACAAGAGCCGAAAACTTCAATATAATTATTTGAATTAAATTGAATTAAAGTACCAAGCTCTGTTCCATCTTCAAGCGAAATTTTTTTTGGAATAACTAATTCCTGAAATTTACGCGTTTTATACGCATATTCATTATTAAAATTAAAATTACTATGGTAACGGCTATAGCAATTATTTAAAGAAAATTGGCGTAAGGGTTAATAATTTGTATCAATATCTCAGTTATATTCAAAGACGTCAAATCAGGGTAAGGTTGGGGCTGTCTAAATTTAAAGCGGAAGATGGCATCGTCTAGTCTGGTTAAGTGTCTATGGAGATTTATTTATTTTATTTTTTATTTTTTTCTGAAAGGTTTTGTGTATATAAAAAAAACGTCATAATTCGCTCACATTTGTTTATTTGACTTCATAAAGAGTTATCTTTTTTTGTAGGGCATTTAAACTATTTATTTAGACTATGGAATTTATAAAATTATTTTATTGTTTGTTTGTATTTATGCTAATTATTCAATGCGAAAATTTGATGATGTCAGCAAAAAACCGTTAACTCATGTGTATTGTTTAATAGATTTTTATTTAGAAACTTAATAATGTGTAGTTTTTCATGTAGGCATAAAAGGCATGGATCATCCCAAGTTTTATAAGTTCTAGTTTTGTTTATAATTTACCATTTTACTTTTGGAGTTTTATTCATTCCCTTCAAATGCCAAAAATATTTAGATAGAGATGTCTGATTTCTTTATTTATATTGTTGAAAGAGCACTTATGCTGCCTCCATCTGGTTTTAAATTCATTCTTCGTAGACCCAATGTATATCATATTAGTATTAGGACTCTCAATGGATAAGATAGTACATTGGTATACCACAGATTTTGCGTGGCATTTATTTTCCAATGAGCAGTCTTCTGGGTTTCTACAATCACATAATTTTTCACTATTTTTGTCTAATTTAAGTGTAGGGTCTTTATTAATACTATTCTGGCATGGGGATTTATTTAGGATTTTATTACTGTGTTTTTTTTTATTATACTTTCTAGATTTTCAATGCAACTGTAACTTAATTTTAGGGTGTTTTTATTAAATATTTTACTAAGTCTACTATTGGTAGGAAAGTGTTTTTCAATTAAAGTTAGGAATTTATGTCCTAGCTTAATGCTAACCATTTGGCTGAACGGAGAGGTATATTAAATGATTTTTCTTTTCCTGTTTTTTTTTCTGGTTAGTACAATTGTTTCTATAATTGATATTAGCATTTTTTAGGGCTGCGTTATAAAAATTACTGTGTTGTTGGAATATTTCTTTATTAGCGGAGTTAATGCTGATTCTATTCTCTGTTGATGAGGGTATATGTTTAATTATGGATGGAGGGTGGTTTGACTTAGGGTGTATATATAAAGGGTTAGTTTTAGGTTTTCCATAAGATGGGTATGTGTTGTTTGTTAAATCTAGAGTTACGACGAGGAAGTTTACCCTTTTTAATTTAGTACAGACTGTTGTTTTTAAATTTGGATTTCTAAATTCACTATATATAATCTTCTAATTTTCTCTATTTTAAAATTAGTAGAACTCCTCACTACCATGAGCCCGTCATCTTTATACAGCGCGATGTCCTTAATATCTAATTCACGGTGCACTGTCAGGTTGTACAGTATTAAAAAAAAACGACAATGTCAGAAGACTTTGCAGAATCCAAAGATCCCATAGTGATGTCAAAATGGTTATTATTGTTTTTAATCCATTGGTCCCCAATATGAATGAGGACAGATTTTTTTGCACTGAGAATTATATCTATTTCTTCCTTTGTCAGGTCAGAATACACAGCAGCAAACTCCAGGGCAGTCGTGAACAGATCCTTCGATATTGACGGGTAGTAATCCACGATATCGAACTGTAATAGGGTGTAATCAGATTTATTATCAATATTTGTAAACCAATTAATGTCATCAATTGGTAAATCAATATTGCTAAACCAATTGATGGTAAACCAATATATATATATATATATATATATATATTTTACCTACAACGTGTGAAAGCACGTGGGATACCCTGCACTCTTCAGCCACCAACCAGGGGAGGTAAGACAGTTTCAGAAGCTAAAGGGGTACTGCCACGATTGGAGCCGTCCTTGGTGCCATCAGCACCGGACAGTGTTTTGTTTTTGTATACGTGTCAGTCGCTTGCGTTTACGTTTTACAACTGCAAATGGTCCTTTCAAAGTTGTATTAAAATACACAACGCGCTCGTTCGACCGTTAATGATAACTTAGGAGAGAAGATATATATATATATATATATATATATATATGAATAACCACGATAACCACATTCTGTTGCACCTATATTGCAAAAAGAACCTCATGAGACCACGTTTATTGCAGGTTGCGTTTATTCATTTTTTCATGCATATAGACCTATTTCAAAATGTGTATGTATTTTCTTATTCACTCCGCTATTCTTCTCAATCTTCAAAGGCCGTCCATATTTTATCAAAGTATTATTTAAACCTGGTTCATAAGTGAACAAATATTAATTTAAAATATTTACTATTGCATCCTTTTTATTCCATCTCTTATATTTTCAATCTCTCATTAATACATTTAATCTCTTTCTCTCTATGAAATGGGAAACAGACAATTAAAAACATTCCATACAGCATCCCAAACTAGTCTACCAAGAGAAGAAAACGATCCTCCATACCATTCCTATTCCAATGTACTGATGACGAAGGGATCTGTGTTGATGATATAGTTGGGATAAGAATGATCTAGAACAGAAATTCAGTATCCTCTACTAAGTGTTCTCAGACATGGGACTCAAGATAAACCTTTCGAAAACGTAAACTATGATCTACAATTTGAACTGAAAGCAGTGATGGTATATAAATTAAGTCCATCATAATATGTCAGTATGTGGAATTGGTAAATACTAAATACGTCAGAGGCTACGGTGCATGAACTAGTTATAATAAATTAAGTATGGCAGAACAAGCAATTGAACATATAACAGGCGTCGTTTTGGCCAACACCGCAAATTGCTATGTAAACAAAACATCAATCTAAAAACTCATGCTCTCAAATAGCTTTCTCAGATCGAGATTTTCATATCGATGCCATGCATTATGCCAGATTCGACCAGAAATATCTAAACTCTATACAACCGCATTCTCAGATCAATGGTGAAAAAAGGCTTTGAGTGAGTAATGCCTGAAGTCCTTTGGCAAAGATCTTCCTTCTTTGAACACTGTGAACCTGCACAACAGAATCACGAACAACTCTACCAAACACTGGAAACCACATCGATTGAGGACTACCAAGGGTAGCAACAACGAAAATGAATAAGAAGAGAAAATAATAACATAATCAGAATTTTAATATTCACCACAACTTAAAATAGAAGGAAATAGCTTTAAGAGAAGGGTTTTATAAGTTTCAACCGAAAGCAGTAATGGCTGCTCGAGCAATGAATGCCAGATATTGCCTAGTAGAAAAACAGATGATATTACCATATATATATATATATATATATATATATATATATATATTGTTTATGCAAAACTAGGTAATCCGCATGGGTAGACACAAGGAGGATGATATCTGGAGAGCTCACTGTAAAATTCAGAGCAAATATGTTTGAATAAAAACAGACCACTTTAAGGTTCCATGTAATAAGTTATTTCACCATAACCTCTTTAACAGAGTTCTGGATCATCAGACTTTACTTCCAAAGGTTGAAATGAAAAATGAAAAGAAATTCACACGTTTTTGACGGACCGCATCAAGTATATGTAAAATTAACGAAGTGAGGAAGTGAGGTGGGAGAGAAGATAAGATATGAGTGGGTTAGATGTACTATTCTAATTCCTTATTCTAAACCCCACTGTGTGTCGGCTAACGCGTATTGTCTCTAGATATAGGTGGATAAGAGGACCGACATTAAAGGAAGAAGCTACAACAGCCCTAATAAATTACATTCCATGAGGGCAGGTTTCATTCAAATTCTTAGACGCTGTGAATTCGCATTACTTTAAAGGGTATATTTGGGAGGTTAAGGTTTGATATAAATCTAAATGTCTAAACAAATTACGAAAAATTTAATTTGAAGTTCGTTAGAGTTTTGGGTATTTTCTATGAAATAGTCGATTGGAAAAACTCATAGAGAGTACATTGAAAAAGTAATCCATTTTATATTTAGTAATCTTTTTTTATTTTTCTAAACTCGTATCTTGTTGATTGTTAAGTTGACATCTATTCGTTTGATTTTTGTTCATTAATTAAATAAACTCGAGTTGATTATTCAGTTGACATCTATTCGTTTCAGTTTTGTTCATCGATTAAACTCGTGACTTTTTTTAATATACCTACATAATTATCAAAGGTTCTTTCAATTTAAATAACTTTATCGTCAATACTAATTGTTAAACGGTAGTATATTTCAATTTAAATTAAATTACCAATTTAAACTTTACCTCCGTCACTTCCAATTGGAGAATATTACAGGCGAAATTTGGATAAAATATTACTAGGAGAAAATTAGGTCCTTCTTTTACAATCTTTTATATATCCATACTCATATACACTTCTACACATGTCCGAACCCCTATCTATATCCACATACCTATATCTCACTATCTACCTATGAGTTCTTATATACACCTGCACATACATCCACACGAAAAACTATATGTATATTCCCGTATTTACACATATACACCTGCAGAGAAACACATACCCACATATCTACATACATATCTACACATACACTTACATATATACATATACACACATAAAATCAGCTGCATATCCATATACATATACATCCATGTACATACGCACATATACATTTACACACATATATGTATACACATATACACATGCACACACACATATGCATACATACATACACACATACATACACATACACACATACATGCATATACATACATAATATGCAATATATCCACATACATACATACATATGCGTACATATGCACGTACACACATATAAACACGTACATTTCTCTATCCTCATGTCCACCCATACACCCACTTATGCCTGCATTCGAAGACTATATCAATATTTAATTACGTTATGGATACCCAAATCGTATAATTATACCTATCTTTACACATATATTACCCGCTCTTTCATATCTATGGTAAAACATATAGGTACCTATCTAATTGTACACTCCCCACTCACATAAAAAAAAAATATGCCTCTCTTTCCATATAAAAACATATACATGTACATATCAACAGGTGCATCAGTGTTCAAGTACAATATCATAGTTGTATACATACAGTCATGTGTTGGCGTTCATGCGTGCAAAGTAATATTTCCAAAAGCAAAAGGAACAAAAATCATTCAATGTTATTCTTCCTATATAATTATTTCTCAATGTATTTGCTAAGGTTTAGGTTGTTTTTGTGCCGGCATTTAAAAACTAGTTCATTGTGTCTATTTAGTAATATGTCTGGATCTTTATGTTTGATTATGAAGATTTTTTTCTTTTATGCATAAGTCGCATCTATCTTTGAAGTTTTTTTGAGTTCTGGCTTTTGATATTATTTTCCACTTTATTTGTGGGGTTAAGCCACTCTCCAACAAATCCCAATAATGTTTGGATAGTGCCGTTTGTTTTTTTTACACTTATTTTTGAAGGACTGGCGATGGTTGTACAGTCGGTGTTTCCAAACTCCCGCCGATATTCCTAGGTATATCTTTTTCTCCTCAACCTTTTCTTTGGGGAAAATTGTTGCTTCATATATTGTGTTCTCTGCCATGCATATTCCTTCAACTGGGCACTCTGATCCTGTCCTGCAGTTGCATGTTGATTTTTCTATTCGGGTTGTATTATGATTTTGTATTAGATTATCATGAAGGTCTATCAAGATTTTACTATTGTGAGAGCTAATAATTCTTTCCATATTATCCATACAAGAATAGCTAATCTTTAGATTCATCTTGTTGAATATCTTTTTTAGAGATGCATTTTTGCTAAAGTGTTTTTCTATCAGTTTCATGAAGTATTTATCTATATTAATATTGGAGAGGTTACAAAAAGGTGGGTTGAACCATATACTTTTCCTTTTCCTATTTTTGGGTTTAGTGGATTTTTTATTTACTGACATATCTATATAATTTAGTGTCTGTTTAAAATTAATTTTTAATAGGGCTTTATTGTATTCCGATTTATTCTGGTTAAAAATGGTTTTGCTGGAGGAGAGTTTATTTATTCTTGCATTTACTGTATTTGGAATTTGTTTAATTAATGATTTCGGGTGATTGGAGTGGATATTTATATATATGGGTGATTGGTTTTCCTTTTGGAAGGGTTTATAAGTGTTATTGTTCAGATTAAATGTAACGTCTAGGAAGTTTACTATTTTTAAGTTGGAAGAAATATCGATTTTAAACCCTAGAAATTTGAAGGCCCTAATTATTTTCTTTTGTAGTTGGGATGTTAACGGAGCATTGCTATCAGGTACAGTAACTAATCCGTCATCTCCGTATAGTCCTATATTTTGAGGTTCAAGAAATCTACTTAGGATCTCTAAAATGTATATACCTATTAGGTCAGCTATTTGAGCTGAATCAAATGATCCCATTGGGACATCGAAGTTGTCTCTGTCTTTTTTAATCCAAGTAGTGTTGTTCAGTTTTAGTATAGTATGGACTGTAGAGTCCATTATGATTTTTATTTCTTCATCAGTAATATCAGTGTGGATTTTGGCAAATCTTAAGCTATTTTCTAATAACTCTTTAGAGATTGAGGGGTAGAAATCGATAATATCAAGTTGTATAAAAGTAGTTTTATTTTTATGTTTTATTTTTTGGAACCAGTTAGTGGTACCCGATTAATCTTTTCAAAGGTTTAACGGGTATTTTGTTAATATAGATGTGTTTACTCATTTTAGGATGTTTATAGAGATTATTCCTAACTCTGATTTGGAGGGATTTATTATTCTGGACTGTAGATTATTCTGAAAGTTAGGTTTATGGTCTTTAAATAGTAGGTGGGCGTCTTTTAGATAAGTTGTACCCATTCTATCAGCAATATTATATTTAAATGCTAATTTCGCAGTTTCTTTGTGTATGGAGGATAAGTGTTTAGAATTGTTGTCTTTTTTATGAGAACCAGAAACTTTATTTTGAATCAGATGGTTGTATTCCGAGGGATTAATTTTGTAGATATTTTTAGATTTGTCAGTTCTGATCCATATTTTTTTTTTGAATTTTTGATATTTGTGTTGTCTTTTTTAAGTTTGGATTGGAATGGGTTGCATTTCTTCTGGAAGGATATTTTCTTGATTAACTCAATTAGATCTTGTTCAAAAGGTTCTAATAATTTATTGCTTGGTGGAGTGTTTTGAGATTTAAAGTAAAAGGCTTCATCTAGTTTAGTGGGTTTGTTATGGGGATTAAGATGGAAGTGAATCTTCCACTTCATTCTTTTGATGACGTCAATGATTTTTCCGTCAGAGACAGGGTGAAGGGTTCAATAGTAGGGTAACGAATGTTCTTGAGTGAGTAGTCCGGTGTAGATTTATCCATTTTAGGTTGGAAGTTTGGATCCTTATGGTAATCCGATGGGAGGTAACCCAACAGAGAGATCAACTTATTTTATAAGGAGAAAGGTAAATGTTATTAAAGTCAAGTGACATTTTGGGTTGATTAATTTTACTCATTGAATTTTTTTAATTACGAATAATCCTCCTCAGAAAAGCAAGAAATCCGGTCAAAAATTGTTCAAACCAACCTCCTATCGGACCAGGGTGTCGTTATACGACACGTCAATAAGCAGTTAATAATCACAGTAACGTTAGAAAGCTACTCACTAACAATATCAAAATAATAGTAAAAACAAACAGTAAAAACAAACATATGATTCTCAAATGAATACTATACAACAAAAATCGCCCGTCTCTCTAGACCAAAATTTTACAAAAATAGATTTATCAATGCACAAAGCAAAAAGAAAAAAAAGATCAAAGAAAAAAGAAATAGTGTGGAAGAGAGAAAAAAAAAGGAAAAAGTTTTAACAATAAGAGGAGAAAGACAGATTTCAAAATAAGGTTTTTTAGTGGGAAGAGAAACAGAGATATAGACATGAGGAGGGGAAAGGGAAAAGAGAGCACCACAGGGAAAGAAAAGAGTTAAACAGTCGACTGGTTGACCTAGAAAAATACTTACACTTCCCCTGTGTTATGGTCCGGTTCCTTGTACCACGGTGATAGTCCAAAGTAGAACCAATGAGAAGAACTCGAACACGGATATGGAATAGCACAGATATATTACAAACAAGAAATATATACAGAGAAGTAGAAAGTGTTAGTACGAACATTCAGGTTTAGTAGTAATTGTCTGAACGCGACTCTGTTTCGGACTGCCTCTGACTCGACTGACTGACTCGCTCGCTCTGACTGACTGACAGACTCCTGGCGGACTTCTCTCCAGACTTCAGATTGAACAGTATTTAGTCATGTGGCACAAGGCCGGTTTAACGTGGGATCTCCGAGCCCGTGGGCTCGGCCAAAAATATGCCCTTTGAACCCATATAACCGTGTTCAGGGTCGGTTTACCTCCCCGAAAGAGACTCCGCTCTTCGGCGTAGCCTCGTTCGGGTTCCTCCCCGCCCGAAGGCAGAGAGTTCAACCGATCAGCCGGTCGTCCGACTTCGGACTGAACTCTCTGCTTCCTCTTGATTTATTACATATGGAATAGTCCATTATGTTATTATGGGGAAGGTCCCATAACACCCTGATATAACAAGTAAAAAAAATGAGTGATCATATTCAAAAAATTTACATTGAGTTGTCTAGTCATTTCAGGCTGCGGAAAATCGTCATGTGATTTTCAACGTTATAATAATAATAATAATAATGACAATATTGGTATTAAAAATACATCAAAAACAAAAAAAATATTTTTTAATATAAAACTTTTGCTTAAATCAATAAGGAGATAAGTAAAAGACCATTTTAAGTAACAAAAAACATAAAATTGCAAAGGTGTATATATATATATATATATATATATATATATATATATATATATATATATATACCTGGCTTATGTCAGAGGGTATCCCCAGGTGAGGCTCTGCCGAGGGGCGGAGTTTTGTCTCGGGAAACTGATTCTGTTTTTACGTGGTCTATAGGGAATTTTTGTCCGAGCCTACGGGCTCTGATATCCCACTTTAAACTCGGCCTTGTGTCACATCTTGCTGCGTTGGGTAGCGGGTAAATAATTATATATATATATATATATATATATATATAACACATACATATAAATGTATTTTAAAATATAGATATACATACATACACATACACATCCATATATAAATTTAAATTTAAAACGCCAGAACATTTGTCCCTCCAGAATCCACCTTGCACATATATAGATCTACCATTTGTCCGTGCATTGAATACTGTTGCAATATTTGCTCAGGTGCTTCTGCTGTATATCTTGAGATTCTTGACAACATTCAAAGAAGGGTCAGTAATGTTATTGATGCTGACCATTCATCTCGGCGTCTGTGACTTTCTCACGGACGTGACGCTGTCTTGCCTTTGTCTTTTCTAAAAAATATTTTCATGGCAATTATTTTATTGAGCTATTTTTCCTAGTGCCTCGACTAAATGAATTCAAGCGTGCTACTAGTTTGGCAGTTAGGTCCCAACGTTCTTCTGTTGAATTATCTCGATGTTACCGCCACTTCTATTCTTTCATTTTATCAAGATTTTTGTCAAAATTTAAAGAGACGTCTGTAATGCTATTGGTCATCTCGACTTCAATCATTTTCCATCACAATGTCATAACTTCCAATTGTTTCCTTCTATAAATACTTACATGGTAATTGTTCCCGTGAGGTCTTTGTTTTGGTATCTCGACTGCATGAATGTTAGCGTACAGGTCGACTGGCAGCCAAGTGTCACTTATTTTGGGACGGTGTGCATTGTTGAAATTCCTAATAATACTAAATACAGTATAATGTGAGTGTATGTCGTATATATTCGCGTATAAGTCGACTTTCATGTAGAACTCGCTAGATGTTACCCTAAGCTCTATTCTAATAGATTATTTTTACCACAATTATCGCCTGTTCTGATTCCTCGCTTCCCTGTCATCTACGATCTTCCGAAATTTAAATTTACCATAAATCGCCATCTTCTGTCTTTCTGAAACCTGTTCTTTTATTGTCCTTTCTCACTACTAAAGACTTCTCATTCTATGTCTCGCAGTAACTCCTTTCCACTCAGTGGCATTAATCGACTTCGGCTGAAATAATAAAAAAAAAGTAACATACGTGAATATAAAATAATTGTAAGCATTGGACAATATTAGATAAATCGTTTGCTCATGACCAAATACTTCTTTCCACACCTGTACACACAAACCCGTACATACACGCACTCCTCATATATATATATATATATATATATATATATATATATATATATATATATATATGTGTGTGTTCAGTTCATTAATATTTTCGTAGAAATATACCAAAGGGCTGAACATGAGAAGAAAGGCATATACATGCGCTTAGAATTGTGATTGAAATAAATCTGAGCTATTCGTTTCATATTAATTTTTGTCGCAGAATTTCAAGGAAGTATTCTTCAGGGTTTCTCTTGTTTAGTTCCTAGATTTAAGCTGAGTTTCTTTGTTTTTGGCCCTTTTCTCTGTTGTTATTCGAAAAATAATCTCTTTCCAACATTATGATCCCCCGCATTTGATTGCACAATAAGAAATCTGGCTTTGAAATGAACATCTTTAATTGGATCTCTATCTCTCTCTTCCTGACTAATCCCCCACACTACACGCACGAACACTCACGTATATACATACTTACATACATACATACATACATACATACATATATATATATATATATATATATATATATATATATATATATATATATATATATGTATGTATGTATTGGTTACCATGCCATAGCAAATTCTTACATGCGATATATATTCCAGTATAGTACTAGTTTTGTGATCATTTTTATGATCATTTTTGTGGTCGTACAATATATACAGGTAATTTTTTAAAGAGGTTAATATCATGGATCTTCGATGACAGGCTATACTATACACATGTATTTTTTCAGGTGTGGTTAGAATTCACGCGAGAAATTCAGTGTCGCACTGTACATGAAGTCGACTTATACGCGAGTATATACGACATACATTCACATTATATTGTATTTAGTATTATTATGAATTTCAACAATGCACACCGTCCCAAAAACAGAAAACGTGTAATTAATTCATTGCGAATGAGGAGCTATATTAATCGAAACCTATTATTAAAAAAATGATAATGGAAACCTGAAATTAATTGAATCACTTAAATAATTAAAGGAAACCATGAATTAATTGAATCCCTTAAATGATTAATGGCAACCTATAATTAATTGAACCCCTTAAATAATTAATGAAAACCTATAATAAATACTTTATGTCAGCCTATGATTAATATTTTATTAATTAAAACATATAAGTAATATTTTATGCCAGGTTACTTCACACGTGCTGCTGGGAACATGTAACCCCGTTCCAGCTGCGGCATAATCGGGTCTACGGTGAATAAGCCGGGTCCTTCCATCTGGATTTTCTGGAGAGAAAGATGGCTAGATTCCCAACAATACTAAAAAAAAAGGACCTATCAAAGGGCGGGTGTCGCTTCTTGTAGGTTTATCTAGCATCCAAGACAGTGGGGTAGACTGAGCTCTCTAGTTTTGTATGCAGCCAATGCGATGATGACTGAACGGGCTATTACTGATGATAATAATAACGATTTTGCTGCTACAGAGACTGCTGAGGCTAATGATAATGCTTTAGCTGATGAAGTTGAATACTGGATTTTTATAGACTTAATTAAAGGGGATTTTTTTTGCAAAATCCATAAAGAGTTTTAGGCACATTTAGGCACAAGTTGAACAGCACCTAGAATCGACATTAAAATAACTGATCCAACGTGCAACATTCGGATAATAAGTGTGACATTTCTGTAATTATTGAACAATATAGTTCATGCCACATTGACGGAAAACCTACCAGTACAAAAGAATTATCTTATTACTATATTTGTACAAAAACGCACAACCTTAAAATTTAAAATTCAAACTCAGCGTTGCGACCGCACGTTCCAAAATAATAACACATTTCTCATAGCATTTTTTCGGATAACATCTCTATTTTCGTTGTCCTCTTATTACTGAGAAGTAAAAATACAAGAACAAATCTATTTCCATAGCTGAGGATGTCTGTAGGAACAGACGAAAGCTTGTAAAAACTAAAAAAAAGATCTTATGAAACCGGAATTTATAAACAGGGATCATATTTCATGTACAGGTTCGGGGTTAGTGTAACTTACTGGAATTTTTTGCGAAGATGTATTCTAACCAATTAGATCATTAACCTTTATATTTGTTTTTGTATGAATGATTCATGTAATTATATATATATATATATATATATATATATATATATGTGTGTGTGTGTGTGTGTGTGTGTGTTTATGTGTGTGTGTGTGTGTGTGTGTGTGTGTGTATACACCCTCAGTACAAATTAAACAATGTTTATTCTAGCTTAGACTTTTTAATAACGGGCATATGAAGATTATTGTTTGGTTTCCGTTCGTTTTTCCATGGCTATGGAAGTCAGAGTTGTCCTACGCTTAGACTGCCTGCTACCCAAGTTTAGAGAGTGCAGTGTACTCTGCTATTTAAATTAAAGCTGATGATGGAGAAAGTTTAAATTCATATATTTCCCGATGGTGAAAGTGAGCGCAATACGGTTGATTAGAATTTGAACTCGGTTCGTTGATCCCAGTTCAGAACCAATGATCGCTACGCTAAGATTATAATTATTCAAGGCAACACTATTGAAACGCTATCCTTTGGGTTGTATGTACAGCAAACCCTTAAAAATTTTTGCAATCTGATGCGGACACGTCTACTATATGCCATGTCCCTTCAGGACGTTAGCGATCATGGCTCTCCACAACGTTCTGTACTTTTTCACTCTTAATAAATTTTGCCTCTTGGGCGCCTCTTCCAAACTCTGCTGTATATTCATTCACTCAAGCTCGTTATGTGTTTTTTTTTTGTTTTTTTTTTGTTTTATAGCTCTTGCTTTCAATCTGTCCTCTGAGTATCGCCTATTCTAATACGTCTTTTCTCATTATATACCCTAGAGATTTCAAAATTTATTCCTGGTGTTAAGTATACGCGTCCTTTCTGTTTTCATTGTTCCGAGTGCTTCCTCTTTGTTCATATCTCTAGTCTATGTTATTTTCAGCATCACGGTTTGAATACTTCCAATTACTTGTAAAATTTTAAGTTTTTCGTAAAGTTTTTTTTTTCTAATTTGTCCCCTAATGGAGGGACAGTGTGCACCTTGATTGCACAAGTATATTTGATTGGTTGGCTGAAAATGAGGGGGATTTGGTATACAATCTGTAGTGTGTAATGGAAATATTTGAGAGAAATCATTACCGTCCACTGTGTACAACGCAGTCATCGACCATGGCGTCCTTAAAGTCATTAAATAAACCGGGATTTTACTAGGAAAATCTGTTTGCAGTACAGGTTTTTTATTAAATCAGCGATGCTTGTAAAATTTTCAGCAAACACACAGACACACACAAGTACACACACACACACACAGAGAGACATATATATATATATATGTATTTTAAGACATTTTTATGTTTATACATTCTTTTTATAGATACAAATATTTAAGTAAATGCTCTGTTTTTATAACAAACCGTATTAAACAACATTTACCGGCCTGAATGTCCGAGAATTTTTCGCAGAAAATATTCGTCCTCCGAACGCGCCTCTGTGGCCAAATCGGTAAAGAAATGACTGTTCTGTATAGGATACAGGTTCGAATCCTGTCGGAGGATGAATATTTTCTGTGAAAATTTTTCGGACATTCAGGCCAGTAAATGTTGTTTAATACTGTTTATTATAAACAGAGCATTAACTTAAATATTTGTATCTAGAAAAAGCGTGTATAAACATAAAAATGTCTTAAAATAATTATATATATAGCCTGAATATTGAGTTCTGGCATGAAACAGACAGTCACCTCCGTGTGTTGTCTTCAGTAAAGTTACATACACCCTCTCTCTGCTATTGAGCACTTTTACCCTAAATATAGCATGCCTTAAAACTATATTTTTTTAATATATATATATATATATATATATATATATATATATATATTTTATAGTTATTTATTTACTTATTAATTTCAAATATATAAAGATTATTATGGATCATAGGGAATAGCCAACCTGAAAATTGAATGAGGATATTTTAAATATATTGAATGTTGGGAAAGGAAATTGGAAATCGAAAAAAATTGAAAAGGGATCTTTGAAAAAAAAAATGAACAGGAAACACTGCTGAGATAAGAAAGAAAAAAAGGTGGATTTAAAGATGTCTGCGAAAGATTCAAGTAAAGTTCAAAGGATAATAAACAAGAGAAATGGACTGAATAGCAAAAACGTCATAGGAAGATATTGGTTTTTCGAATGTAAACAGAGCGAAAAAATATCAGAATAAGATTAGGTTGAGGAACCGATGAAAACAAACAACGTCCGTTAAATAACATGGTTGGTTGATTTTTTAGCGGTGTATGGGTTATGGGTTATTTAATACCGAAATTTAAATATTTTGAACACAGTAAGAAAATATATTTTGGACGTAATTTTATGCCTTCAACTACGGATAAAATGTATAGTTGGTCATTTCACTATAAAATGTAATGTTTTTAATGTTGCTATAAATATGTATTATTGGTCATTTTTTTTACATATAAATACGTATTGCTGGTATTTTTACAATAAAAAAATATTTTTATACTTTTATAGTGTTTTATTTTTGTAACAAGTGCTACCAACTTGGGTCAGGGTAGACCTGGGAACAACACAAATTAATTGGTTGTTCCACTCACCTTAAAACCTAACAATCTCCCGAACAGAAGCTTTGCTGCCAGACATAGTTTATCGTCATAGTGCGGACTACTTTAAATAAGTATCACAAAGACAAACATGTAAGATATGAAAATCAGTGCGTACAGACTGTTTTAAAGCTTTTTGTGGTGCAAAACTAACAATATTTGAACAACGTAATAACTTGTTTCTACGCTGGATTTTCAGGGAAATGATCTACCAACCAAAATTTGAAGAGAATATTGAGCTGGTGGGGCCAAAATTTTTTAGTTACACGGTTTTCTTTTCATAAACACCTCATTTAGAAACAACCACATTCACCTCTGGCATGTACATGTAGGGCAAAGGTTAACGACTCGGAAAGAGAACCTGTTGATCCGAGATCGAATTCAGTTCAAGTTGACTACGTTCACTCTGACACAAATGCCCTTCCTACTTCTTTCAGCCAATTATGGGTTAAATTGAATAAGCGGCAGAGTTTATTTCCATGAGATAACAACAACAAAAGGAAAATGGAAATAAGTTATTCAAATGGATTATTCTAGGACCAGCCTGAAGAGGGAGCTGGTCCGTCAGGTCTATGTTGTCTTAGACACACCCGCTGCCCTTATGGCTCTATTAAATCGGGTATCAAAACGAACCTAACTGGTTTCGGGTCTCGTCACGTGACTCAAATTTTACTAACTCTTAAACAATTGATGTTCTGTTTAACAAAAAATAACTAATAGATTAAATTTAGTAGCCGTATTTTATTATTTATTCTTATTTTGATTTCTTTTAGCAGCTAATTCAAAATTAAGTTTACAATTTAAACATTAGATTAAGTATAAAATAATATATAACTTACGAATACTTTTCATAGTTTTTGGAAGGCATTTTTGCTATTTAGGGCATCATCTGAATTCGGAATCACATTTTCTGTCGTCTGTTAAAAGTTTTCCCACGTATTCAAATTTCTGCATTTGTTTGAGTTTGACATTTCCAATTCCTAGCACGCATCTTACGTCTTTATTCTTGCTGACGATCATGTATTCTGTCTTCTTACAATTGATAGTTAACCATCATTTCTTTATTACCATATCTACTTACCTTAAGAAGTTCACCAAATCTACTAGTTTAATTCTATAACGATGCCTTTCTTTCCAATTTCTTAGACTCAAGGATTAATGAATTATGGAACCATTTAAGTAAATAGAATACAAATTCTTTCTTAAAAATTAACGAACTCGATTGTTGGTCAAAATCTTAAATTGTCTATAAGAAACGAGGATTACTGTAGGTCTTACAATAATAGGACGTTTCAAATTTAATGTTCGTGTCAGGATAATTCCAGATAATTACTGTTATTTCTTGGACAATTTCATTGTTTGAGTGGCACCGGTCGCAGCCAAGAATATATTCATGAAAGATAATCTTCTTCTCCAAATTCTTCTTCAAATTCTTCTTCTTCTTCAAATTCTTCTCCAAATTCTTCTTCAAATTCTTCTTCTTCTTCAAATTCTTCTTCTTCTTCAAATTCTTCTTCTTCTTCAAATTCTTCTTCAAATTCTTCTTCTTCTTCAAATTCTTCTCCAAATTCTTCTTCAAATTCTTCTTCTTCAAATTCTTCTTCAAATTATTCAAATAATTCAAATTATTCAAATTATTTAAATTCTTCTTCTTCTTCAGATTCTTCTTCTTTTTCTTCTTCAAATTCTTCTTCTCCAAATTCTTCTTCAAATTCTTAACATTCTCAGAAATTCTTCTCCTGTGCGACGCATCCCTTCAGGACGTGGACAAACATAGCTCTCCAGAACTTTCTATCACTTGAGTTCTTAGCAGTTTTCTCCCTTTGCTCACCAGCCCACCATACATTCACGACATTTAGATAACTGGCTCACTGCCTTCCACTATCTCTCTTGATTCATATTTCCTGTAAGGGATAGGTTTTCCAACCCGCCCTTCCGCATTATAGTTTTAAAAAATTCTTCTTGATTTTGTGTATCAGTCTCTATTTTGTTGCCATTTCTTTCATGAGTCCCTCTTTGCATATTCGCTCCATTCATACATTCCGTTGTCTTGCAGGAGACGGTTAGTCCTATTGTCTTGAATTTTCTTACTACACTTCATAGAAGATTCAACAGTTTTCTTCCTGTGTCAGTGTCATCAGCGTATCTTATATTGTTAACATTAAGCCCGCTTATAATAAATCATTGTATGGTCTCCAGTTCCCTTAGGCTAAAACTCATCGCTCTTAAAGTTAAATAATTCTGGGGAGACCAAACATCTCACGCCGCTTCTTATTTTTGTGCAGCTATCCTTTCTCTTTCTTCTACTAACCAGTCTCGGAAGTCCTTTAGTTTTCTTTCCGAGTCAACCATCAACACCGTGTTATCTGCATATCTTATATTCTTAATATTACACCCACCAATAATAAATCCTAATATGTTCTCCAGTTCCCTTAGGATAGCATTGTTCTAAAGGTTGAATAAATCTGGAGAGAGGACACAGCTTTGTCTCACGCCCCTTTCTATATTTTCTGTATATACTCAATTCATTTTCTGTTCATTTGCGGGTGATTTGCTCACAGTATAAGTTCTGGATTATTTTAACATTTTTTTTTTTCAAATGGATCAAGTTTTCCTAGCAGTTCAAATAAATCCTTGTGTCTTACATTGTCAGATGTTTTTTGAGTAATCTATAAAACATAAGTACACATCTGCATTTGTATTAACATCTCTGATATCATTCTGATCAGGAATATTGCATTTCTTGTTCCAGTGTCCCTGACAAAGCCACCCTGTTGTTCTATTTTCGATCAAATTCTGCTTTGTTCTCTGTTCACCAGAATTTGCATTAAAACGATTGCCTGATGGAGCTCGCATTCATTTACTCCTGGTACTTTGTTCATAAATATCAACAAAATATGAACATTTTTTTTTAATGTTTATAAATAACAGATGCCATTTGGGAATCTGAAAGTAAAGGAATATTTTGATGATTATGATCAAAACTTTCAAAAAGCTGCTTTTGTATGTATTTATAGATACAAACATATTACTGAGTAGAAGTCTTGATGAAAATTCCCCTATATTCTTTCCTGCTGTAAGAGTGATTAAACTAATTTATACTTATCAATTCTAAAGATTGAATAATTCTGAAGTGAGGACACAGCTTTGTCTCCCGCTTCTTTCTATATTTTTTGTATATACTCAATTCATTTTCTGTTCGTATGCAGGTGAATTGCTGCCAGTATAAGTTATGGATTATTCTAACATTTTTTTCCAAATGGATCAAGTTTTCCTAGCAGTTCAAATAGATCCTATTTCAAACTCTATTGTGCAGTATATAAAATATAAGTGAACAAACATCTGTACTCTTATTGCTCTCTTCGATATAATTCTAACGATTAATATAGCACTACTTGTTCCTTTATTTTCAAACATTTACTCGGCTAACTTATATAATTACATCTCTCTATATAAAGTTTTAGCCTCTCTGCGTCTCTTTTACTTGTTAACGAACTCCAACTAGGGTTCTGGAGCCGAGTTCGAATTCAGGTCGTGTTGACTGCGTTCGCTTGCACAAAAATGGCCTGCCTTCTTCTTTCGGCCAGTCAAGGGTTAAATAGAATAAGAAGCAGATATATAACTATATATGTTCTGAATCAGCATCAACAGGGGTACTTGGATAAGTATATTTCATTTTGATCAAAGGTGGTCCCCGGCGCAGGGGACACAAACCAACTACTGATATTTTCCCTTCGATATAAATTAAATTTAAATCTGAACAAGGGAAAAACTCCTCGGGTACTTGGATGATCAAAGGGGGTACCAGAAGGGTACATATCCCCGACTGAATTCTTTTCCCCATGAATTTAAATTAAATTTAATTTTGAACAAGAGAATGACTCCTATCGAAAATAAAGAAAGAGAAAGATCAAAATGATACAATATGGACATCAAGTTAAGCAAGAAATCACCAATCAGTGGGTAGTGCCTTACAATACATATTTGTTGCGATAATTCAACTGTCATATCAATTTTGAAATCTGCTCATCGATTCATTCAATCAATTATTGCATCAAATACATATCAAAGGGGTCAGATCAAGCCATTTTTGCATCCCCCCACACTGAATAGTTTTCTCTGTGATTTAAATTAAATTTAGATTTGAACAAAGGAATGACTCCTAACCAAAATATAGGGGGAGAAATCCAGAAGATGGAGGTCATATTGGCAAGAACATTGAGTAATATTAAAATGCACCATTTTTCTTCACAGATTATAGAACTCTTTCACTCTATTAAATGTACCCGTCTCTTCTACTCCAATAGCTTCATATCTCGCACCTCTCGCCTGTGGAACTCCCTTCCTTATTCCTGTTTCCCTGAGAGCTATAATCTCCAACAATTCAAATGTAATGTCAATCGACATCTCCAGTTGCCTTGCGCTATCCACTATCCTTCTCCTCATCCTTTCCTCTATCATTCCTACCTGCTCTTGCTCTAAATCTTTTGTAACCCCTTGCTTAAAAAAAAAAAAAAAAAAAAAAAAATCAATCATCATTTTCTGGCAAAAAATGTGTAACACGCGGCAAGACGCGAGGAATTCAGTTAGTATTCAATAACATAAATAAACCCACCATTTATTACAGATATAATTGGGGACATCTTCATTCAAACTAAATCCTTTAATTGGAAGTAATGCTCCTACAAGAAAAACACCCATCAATAAATAAAAAGCAATTTTTAACGTTTGAGCCAGTAAACCTCAAATGTATATGAAAAACAAGCAACATGTCAGATTTCGCCGAAGTCACAATATTTTTTTATCTCCATCGCCGCACTCCCTCGTTTCTACGAAACTCATCATTTGCCTCTACCTACTCTGATAATGACAATGAATTTCTTGTATGCTTCTTCCGAAATTGACTTCGGACAAATTCTCATGGAATTTCCTTCCTTCTGTTAGTAATTCTCAAAAACCGAACATTAAAATGAATCAACACAAGAAGCGCGAGCGCGTGTGTGTACGCGCGCGTGTGTGTACGCGCGTGTGTGTGTACGCGCGTGTGTGTGCTTTGAACGAAACATAATAAAACTAGTAAGCATCTAACTTGTTTTCAGGTATTCCATAAATCGGATATTTCGTATGATATTTTTGTCATACATACATACATATACACATACATACACATTTGTATATTTGTATGAGTATATGTGTATGTGAGCGGAAGCATATTTTTCTTTCTCTGTCATATATATATATATATATATATATATATATATATGTATATATGTGTGTGTGTAAGCAAATATATGGATATAGATCCGATAGTATGAAGAAAAATATAGGGAAAAAAACAAACAAAAATCCTAATATGCAATTAGGCTGTTTTAATGTTAATATAATGTCAAGGTCGGACGTTTCAGTTTAATAGACCATCTTCAGGACATATTCATAAAACATAATTAACATTGACCATATTCAATTCAACATGAAGAAGACGATGGACATAAGAGCAAGACCAATCCAAACAAATAACTGAAATCTTTTATAAGATCAGCGTTCCGTTTAAATATGATCACGTCGTCGTCACGTGGGCGATGTTGTGAAAACATTAGGATTTTTGTTTGTTTTTTTTCCGTATATTTTCTTCATATATATATATATATATATATATATATATATATATATATATAGATAGATAATATTAGTGGAAAATATACATACATATGCAAAATATATATAAAAATACCCATACATGTATATTTTCAGAAAACAATTTTCCAAGAGGAAGAATCCAGGTAGAACTCAATGTCTAGGACAGAGTAAGGATATAATAAAAAGGCTTAAACACTAATAATATATATATATATATATATATATATATATATATATATATATATATATATATATATATATATATATATATAGCTAGATGCTAAAAATTAGGCTATAAAAGGCTGGAATTAAATTATATACATATTAATTAGATTTAAATATTTGAGAATCATATGAATGCAGTGTTTGGTAAAATATCAGATAAATAGCTAAATTGATAGATATAAACAGACTCAGAAAATGATAGATAGATAGATAGATAGATAGATAGATATGAACAGTTATATTTTGGGGGAGACTTTCATTACTTTATTGTGTAAAGATTTTTATAAAATATATACACGCGTATGTTTTATGCCAAATAACATATATATATATATATATATATATATATATATATATATATATATATATATATATATATGTGTGTGTGTGTGTGTGTGTGTGTGTGTGGAGAGAGAGAGAGAGAGAGAGAGAGAAGAAGTATTACCAGAATGTCATAGATAAATTGATAGATAGATAGATATTACAAGAATGACATAGATAGATAGATAGATAGATAGATAGATAGATAGATAGATAGATATTACAAGAATGACATAGATAGATAGATAGATAGATAGATAGATAGATAGATAGATAGATAGATAGATATTACAAGAATGGCATAGATAGATAGATAGATAGATAGATAGATAGCAAGAATGGATCCACATTATTCTCGCGTTAATTTCCACCTCTCGGGGAAAGAGGCAGATGAATTACATAGAATAATATAACATAGTATTTCATAATATTTGAAGAAAAAAAAATGCTTTTATTGACGAACTTGTGTCGCTTCTTCGCCGCAGGTTCAATGGTGTCTTAGTAATTTTTTTCTCATGCACAATTTATGGAGAACGTAATCAGTTGAAACGTATACCTCTCGGCATATATTGAACAAACGGATCAAGGAAAATATTGTTAGAACGAAACAGAAAATCAATCAATAGCAACAAAAAATATGTATGGACATTATTTAAAATAATTATTTAAGAAACGAATATGAACTATTAAACACGATGTTAATTAACGTGAGAATGCTAATTAAATAGCGAGAAAATGCGTGACGTGTAACAAAATCACGAATGACACGAGAAAAAATAATAAAGCCGTATCTATTCATTTCTTCTGTAGTTAAGTGCTATCTTTTTTTTTTGTATGCTTAAATCAAATATTATCGAAGCGAAAACATATTTTTTTCGAATATAAAGTAATCAAATTGGAATGATTTGAGGCATCTATACTTAATGAAGGTGTCACAGAAGAAAAAGTGCAAAGGAAGAAGGAATAAATACAGGCTCATTCGATAAAAAGAAAAAAAAAACGAGTTGAAGAGCTTTCATACAAAAGGACGCAGGTACATCTATTTGTGGTAAGTAAATTGAATAAGAACATTGAATAAATGAGTTTGTAATCAGTCATTGAAGATATTCACCTGCAGGTATACATCTACAAGATAGCCCCACTGAATACGAAAGGAGGGATGAAAAATACACAGTAAAAGGATTCATCTTCTTGTGTATATTAAGATAGATCCAAAATAACATAGAAAAATTAAGAGATATGCATTCATATGAGTCATAACTAATAAAAGAAAATAGACGCAAGTAAGAATTAAAATACATCGACTGAGATAGATAGATAGATAGATAGATATATAGATAGATAGATAGATAGATAGATAGATAGATAGATAATGAAATATGCTAGATCGATAGACCATGAAACATTCCAAATAATGAACTATGCTAGATAGATTGATAGTAGATGCTTTTAAATATAAAAACATAGCACGGGACAGATAGATATTTTTAAATATAAAGACATGTTTAGAGATAGATAGATAGATAGATAGATAGATAGATAGATAGATAGATAGATAGATAGATACTGATGAGTTGGCCATATAGAAATGAAAATATATGAATATAAGTAAGACGGAACAATTTAAAATAGATATAAAATCAATGGATCTGGCAATATATCAACTTAGATGAGCGAGGAGTAGATAGATAGATTGATAGATAGATAGATGCTTTTAAATATAAAGACATAGCATGAAACAGATAGTTTTACATATAATGACATGTTTAAAAAGAGAGATAGATAGATCGATAGATGGATAACGAAATATGCTAGATCGATAGACAATGAAACATTCAAGATAATGAACTATGCTAGATAGATAGATAGATAGATAGATAGATAGATAGATAGATAGATACTGAGGAGTTGGCCATATAGAAATGAAAATATATGAATATAAGTAAGACGGGAACAATATAAAATAGATATAAAATCAATGGGTCTAGCAATATATCAACTTAGATGAGAGAGGAGTAGATAGATAGACACATAGACACATAGATAGATAGATAGATGCTTTTAAATATAAAGACATAGCATGAGACCGTTTTAAATATAAAGAGATGTTTAGAAAGAGATAGATAGATCGATGGATAGATAATGAAATATGCTAGATCGATAGACAATGAAACATTCAAGATAATGAACTATGCTAGATAGATAGATAGATTTGAAGAGCCTGATAGATAGATAGATAGATAGATAGATAGATAGATAGATAGATAGATAGATACTGAGGTGTTGGCCATATAGAAATGAAAATACATGACGGAACCATTTAAAATAGATATAAAACCAATGGATCAGGCAATTTATCAACTCAGACAGATGAGAGAGGAGTAGGTAGATAGACACTGAAGGTATTGGAGCCACTGTGATACAGAACGCAAAGGCTAGAGAAAATTTAAAAACCCTGCAGTACTGGCCATAATTATGATGACCTTCACTGTGTGGCGTAGAATCCCAACTTTAATCAAAAAGTTTCGGCCGTTGTGTCCTCCGGCCGTCCCCGGGTCTATATTGATCTGGGTAACCTACAGGGAATTCTGAACTGAACCATTTATTTAATTTACACGGGTAGATTGTACTCGTTCCACGGCCCATAACTTGAGATATCTCGTCTAGTTCTTTTTGTTAGTAATGCTCTGTTACTGCAAGCCCTGTTTCCACCGAATTCAAGTACGCACCGCTCGTTCTCACAAAAATAAAATTAGAAGACCTAGATGATATCCCTAGACATGGGAGAGTAAATCAAGGGTTCAGTTAAGAATTCTCTCTATGTTACCCAGATCGATATACTTAAGGGTATGTTCGCAACGGTCGGAAGGCAATTGTCCAAATATAAATAGCGTAAATTAGAAGTAGATACACTATTTACATTATTCGAACTATTGTCCTCATCTTTGTCGCCATATTTATTACAACGTTTCGGACGTTTACGCTCCAGCCTTCTTTAGGAGGTTAGAATGTCGAACTGAACTCTTTATTTCGCTCACTGGGTAGACTGTACAAGTTTCACGTGCCATGTTTAACGGATGTGAGTTATCAGTTATCTCCTGTTAATTCCCCTCTCCAGTGACAGGATCCAAAGAGTGGGAGTTCAATACGTGGTTAAGGAAGTGGAGAAAATGGAGAGGGGAATTAACGGGCGATAACTGATAAATGACATCCATTAAAAACATGGCACGTAGAACTAGAACAGTCTACGCCACCTGAAGAAGGCCGGAGTATACAACGGCCGAAACGTTGTAATAAACATGACGACAAAGATGAGGACAATAGTCCGAATAATGTAAATAGTGTAAATAATACCTCATCTCAGAAATATAGACAGATACTGAAGGATTGGATAAATATGGCGACAAAAATGAGGACAATAGTCCGAATAATGTAAATAGTGTACATAATACCTCATCTCAGAAATATAGACAGATACTGAAGGATTGGATAAATATGGCGACAAAAATGAGGACAATAGTCCGAACAATGTAAATAGTGTACATAATACCTCATCTCAGAAATATAGACAGATACTGAAGGATTGGATAAATATGGCGACAAAAATGAGGACAATAGTCCGAATAATGTAAATAGTGTACATAATACCTCATCTCAGAAATATAGACAGATACTGAAGGATCGGATAAATATGGCGACAAAAATGAGGACAATAGTCCGAATAATGTAAATAGTGTACATAATACCTCATCTCAGAAATATAGACAGATACTGAAGGATCGGATAAATATGGCGACAAAGATGAGGACAATAGTCCGAATAATGTAAATATTGTACATAATAACTCATCTTAGACATATAGACAAAAAGAAGTAGATAGTTGAAAATATTAGGGCACATCATGAGAAAAGTTGGCTTGGAGAAGTAGACACTTACAGGACATAATGAAAGCAAAAGTCACAGAGGTAAACAGCGAGTAACTCTCGGAACGAACTTGTGTGAATGGGTAGATATAGAATTAGGAGAATTAGTAAGTGTGAAAACTTTGCATACAGCGACAATGGATAGGAATTTATTGCATGATAGATCAACCCCGGCCGTAAGGAACTCGGAAATTAAAAAACAAAAAACAAAAAAAAACTGTCTCTCTTCGTTCCTTTATACTACACTCCTTCTTACTTTCTCTTCTGAATTTCTTCTATTTTTTGCTCTTTCTTTTTGTTATGGGGTCCACCCCTTTTTCATACAAGTGGACTCTACCAGTGTGTACTTGGACTGCTGCCGTTAAATACCCAGAGTCAGTCAGACTAGTTAGTGATATAGAGATTGTGATTGTATTGGAAGTAGAATAATAGTGTGAGGTAACCGCTTGTAGATGTCACAGTTACAAGCACGTAGACTCTAAGGAAGTCCTACTTCGAGATTGGATTTACCAGACTGTGTATATATATTATTATTGCTACTAACCACGCTTCTGGATCTACTAACAGTATTACCCATTGTATTATTGTGTAAATACATTTATTTGTTATATTTCATTCCTGCGTTTGTCATTCATTGGAGGTCGAATTTCATCTTGGAATCCACAACTCTTACTTTTCATTCTGCAGTAATTTATCCCATTATTTCTTTCTGTTGTACAAGAGTAAGTGTCGTTGCCGACACTGTGGCTTGAAACTAGATCATCAGCGAGTAGCACGAGCGATTACATTATTAAGTAGATCACGTGATCATAAAGGAAGTGAATAAATAGGAAGTAGCGTGATAACTTTACGTTCACTGTTCACTCTTCTTGTCTATCCACCATTGTTATACGTTCACTCTCTCTACTTTACTACTATACGGATTACGATTCTCTTCTGATCATTATACTATTTGACGATTACTACTTGAACAAGTATTACTAGTATGGATATTATTGGAAGACGTTACTATTTGTACCGGAGTCTACGAAGTCTCGAATATAACGAGCATTTTAGGAAGTGATAACGGGCTTTATCTTGACATAGCAAAAGTGACAAGCGAAGCCGTCCAACATCACAAAACTTTTCTTCGTTTCTTTTATCTTCTTTATTCCTGCTTTTTTTTTTCTTTTGACGTACTTTTCTCTTTAGTCTGATACTTCTTCCTCGCTTTTTTCAACACCGCCCTTTCTTCTTTCATTTTCCGTTTTTTTTTTTTTTAAATTTCATTCCTTCTCTCCTTTCATTATCTTTCTTTCTTCCTTTTCATTTCTTCCGATACTTTTGCATTTTCTTTCCCTTTTCTTACCACTTATTTCTTAATCTTTTTTTCACCTTTTATTCTTTCTTTCTCTTATTCATTTATTTCTCTTTCTCTTTTCATTGTTCATTTCTTTATACTTTACTGGCTTACGGCCATATCACGTTGTAACACCGGTTCTCGTATGCCACTGAAGTTAAGCAACATCCGTACCTAGATGGTTGATCCAATGGCAATACCAAGTGCTGAAAGCTTTGGTGTATATTTTGTCTAATGTCTAACGTCTCGGAAGAAGAAATCAGATGAGAAGTTCGAAATTTAATCGAATTCATTGCATCCACTTATACGCAAATATCCCTGAAAAAGGATCACTTCTCCTATATCTATGGGTTAAATTCTATTTTTTTGTCTAAAAATCCTTATCATGTTAATATAATATTCACTCGCAAAAACAGAATTATTCATACAATTTAAAAAATGTATTTCGGCTTCAAATAACCTACAAAAATTATATAAGCTGTAAAAAAAAATCAATCAATCAATCGAATCAGCTAGTTACGAGTTCGGTTGGTGATAATTTGGTTTGCTCTGTGTGGCAATAATCGAACTTGGTTGAGATGGTAGTAACGTGAGAAAAAAAAATTATTATTACAATCCAAAAATATGTTCCGGCACTAAATAACCCACAAAAGCTTGATAAGCCGTAAAGTAAACACACACACACAAAAAAAAAAAAGAAAAAAAAAAATCAATCATTTTTCTTCTCTCTTTCTTCTTCCTATATATTCTACCTTTTTTAATTTTTATCTTTCCGTCTTCTTCCTCTTCTTTCTTTCTATTTTCTTTCTTTCTTTCTTTCGTTTTTTTCTTTTTTCGTTCTTTCCTTTTTTCCTTCCATGTATTCATGACATTTTCGCTTTCATGTTTTTTTGTCCTATTTTTCATCCTTCTCTCTTGTCATTTTTCATGATTTAATTCCGGCTTTGCTTTCTTTCTCTTTCTTCCACCCTCTCTGTCCAGCTTGTTCTCTTTTATTTCCTTTTTTTATATACTCTTTCTTTCCTATTTTCTTTCTTTTCTTTACTTCTTGCTTAGATCTACTTCTTTTCTCATCTCTTTTTTTTCTTCCTCTTCGATTTTGTTTTCCATGTGTCGTTTTTTTTTCTTTTGTATAGACTTTGATTATTTCGTGTTTGCCTCCATTCAATTTTAATCGTTATTTTCTTTCTTTACAATCTCAAACCTTCATAACTCTCCCTTCCCTCTCTTATCGCTTGCTTTTTTCTCTCTCGTTCTTCAGCGATTGGTTCGTTCATAATCCTTTTAATTCAGCTCCCATCTCTTTTTTTCTTTTATATTGTATTTCCTACTTTTCTTCTGTTAAATTATATCCGATCGTATTTTTTTTTATTCCCGAAAAACACTCAAATGAAAATAAGTAGTCATCTAATGAAGTGGCCAACTGAAAATGTATTTTCTTCGATTCGAATTCTATCGCTTGGAGCGTCATTCCATACAAGTAGCTTTTCACTAATAATAATAATAATAATAATAATAATAATAATAAAATTACGTGAAATAGAATAAAAAAAGTTTAAACTGTTTTTAAGAGGTTTATTAAGTTTTCAGTCCTATTATTTATGCTTAATAACATGTAAAAATATCGCTAAAGTTATCAGCCCCTCCAGCAAAAGCCAGTACAACGGAAAAGTAAAAGGAAAAATAGGGTTAAGGAAGAAAGAAACAGAAAAAAAAAGTAAAGGCAGAGGCAAAGGACAGGCAGAGGAACGAAGGAAGAGAGCGATAAAAAAAGAACAGAAATCAAATAATGAAGAGGATAGAGCATATATAGGCGGAGTAAGAGGGAAAGAAAAACAGAAGAGCTATACATCTATATTTCTGAGCTGAGGTATTGTAATTATTTACATTGTTCGGGATATTGCCCTCATCTTTATTGTCATATTCACGTCGTTACGGCCGTTGTACGCTTTGGCCGTTGTATGTTTCGGACGTTGTACGCACCAGCCTTCTTCAGGAGGTTGTAATTTTCGAACTGAGACTTTAATCTCCCCACTAAGACGAGTTGTGACACAAGGTCTTTTTTAAGGTGGGGACCGGGCGCGTACACCCGGGCCATGAATAAAAATTGCTGTCGGTTGCGTTGGACTTATTGTGAGCACCGATCCTTCTCTCTGGTGCAATGAGAAGGCACGGCCTCGAGCAGCTTTTCCCCTGGGCTGGGCACCACTCAGTATAATTTTCCTCGGTTGCCATTCAGACATATACGTGCGCGCGCAGACATACACAATAACACCTTTTTTTTCTTTTTATTTTGCCATGTCCATTCAGGACGTAGGCGATCATGGCTCACCATCTCTCTCAATACCTTGCAGCTCTCAACAAATTCCTTTCCTCTGCTACCTTCCCCAGACCACGTTCTGTCATCCACTTGCTTAAGCCTGATAGGTATGCCATGCATTGTGTTCCCTTCTCTCTCTTTCCCTCTATTCGAAACGTGGTATCAGATTCTCCAGCCCCTCCTTTCTCATTATGCGTCCTGGAAACTTCAGCTGTCTCTTCCTGATATTAACTATAAGCCTCCTCCTTGTTTGCAACCTCTTTAAGACCTCATCGTTACTCACACGCTCGGTCCATGATATCTTTAGCATCCTTCTGTAGAACCACATCTCCATCGCCTCGATTCTCTTCTTCATCTTTAAGGAAATTGTCCAACTTTCGCTGCCGTAGAGAAGGACAGATGTCACGTAACAGTTCAGTATTCTTTTCTTTGTTACTAAAGAAATCCTCCCGTCGCGAAGTACTCTGCCCAACTTTTGGAATGTGTCCTTGGCCATCCTAATACGTCTACGGATCTCAGTGTCGCACTTACCGTCCTCTGTCAAGACGCTTCCCAGAAATTTAAACTTCCGCGTTTGCTTGATTCTAGTGTTCCCGACCTTCAGATCGCATTTCGGGCTCAAGGTAAAATTCTTGAAAAAAAAGTAGGTTTTCGACTTAAACCATTTAGATTATATTTTTGGAGATTTACTCTCCCAAAATGTATTTAGCATCATTCATCACAATCTCCCGCTTCAAAGAAAGAAAAAAATGAAACAAATAAAATCGAAACAAAGATATCGATGTCTATATCATTATATTTTTTGATAAATGTAAGCAATATTACCGAAAAGAGATATTTGGGATTTAACGTATCAAAAGAATAATATCTACCCGGGAACAACGTTGAGTATTACTGCTATATATGGTCTGTAGCGCCTTCTTTTTGCCTCGGGGTTCTTGATAGGCTCCAGAGGCGGATATGCAATATAATTCGCCCAGATCTGGCATCTCGTCTACAGTCACTTTCTCACAGACGCGCCGTCGCCTTTCTCTGTCTGTTTTACAAATACTTTCATGGCAATTGCTCCGAGGAGCTGCATTCGCTGGTTCCCAGACTTCATGAGCTCAAGCGCCCTACGGGGCTGGCATCCCGCTCTCACCCATTCACTGTCGAAACTCCTAAAGGTAGCCATCTCTTCTACTCCAATATCTTCATGTCTCGCACCTCTCGCCTGTGGAACTCCCTTCCCTATTCAAGTTTCCCTGAGAGCTATAATCTCCATCTATTTAAATGTAATGTCAATCGATATCTCCAGTTGCCATGATCTATCCACTACCCTTCTCCTCGTCCTTTCTTCGATCACTCCTATCTGATCTTGCTCCAAATTTTCTGTAACCCCTTGCGTTCTAGTGGCTTCCCGCCTTGCTTGGGATGAAACGCTTAAAAAAAAAAATACATTTGTTTTTTTTTCAGATTTAAATTGTTTTAAAAAGGATTCGACTTTTGTCGAGATCATCGAATCAATGCGAACGATTCTTTTCTTAGCTGAATTGTAAGTGATTCGCATACAGTTTTGGATTCAGATTTTTCCTTTTCCAAGACCAATTGACACCAGAGTATATACAATTGACGCGGTGAGGGAGAATAGAGGGATACATACCTTTCCCAAGGGTATTAGGACGTAAGTGAATGTAATGAACTCAACTTGAATTTGAACTCGGCTCTCCGATTTCCTCAGTCGGAGCCGTAGTCCAAGTCCATTATTCTACTGGACTTCCTACATAGTTTTTATGTTTGGAAACTTATAGCAAAAGGGAGGAAACCTATTTATTCGTGTTATTCCTAGTTATTACGCTCTCAGTGCCAAAAAAATTGGCAAAATATAGCAAAGAAATTATTTGAATAAGTATTCTGTTCTTGTGATGTCAACGTACGCTCGTTGCAACTTTCGTCTTGCTCGTCGTAGTAGAGACTTTGCAATCGCAGATACAACTATAGTAACGCCGTTGAACAATACTGGTATCAAACGCCTTCGAATAACACTCGCAGTAATAGTACTTGCTCGATAATACTCGCTCGAATATTAATCCGTATAGTGATCCGAATATAGGATAATATATTGAGTAGCATAGAGAATAGCGGCCCGTATATTAATAAAGAATAGAATAGAAATAGCGATCCGTATAGTAATAGAGGATAGACTAGAAATGGAGATCGTTTAGACGTCATGCTACTACCTACTTATGCGTTTCTTCCATGGTCAGGTGATTCACTTAATTCAATAATGAGATCGCCTCTATTTGCTCACTGGCGATCTGTTATGGGACCTTACCCATAATAACATAATGGATTATTCCATACGTAATAAATACTGCGCCTTAAGGGGAAGCAGGGAGTTCAGTCTGAAGTCGGGCGACCGGCTGACCGGCTGATCGGTTGAACTCTCTGCCTTCGGGCGGGTAGGAACCGGAATGAGGCTACGCCGAAGGGCGGAGTCTCTTTCGAGGAGGTAAGCCGACCCTGAACCCGTATATACGGGTTCAAAAGGCATATTTTTGGCCGAGCCCACGGGCTCGGAGATCCCACATTAAAACGGCCTTGTGCCACATGATGCCCTCGTGGGGGGTGACTAAATACTGTTCCGTCTGAAGTCGAGAGTTAAGTCTGAAGTCTGGAGTGAGGTCCGTCAGGAGTCTGTCAGTCAGTCAGTCAGTCAGTCAGTCAGAGCGAGCGAGTCAGTCAGTCGAGTCAGAGGCAGTCCGAAACAGAGTCGCGTTCAGACAATTACTACAAGACATTGGAATAGTGATACTGGTCGAGACTACATTGTTCTCCCTACTAAACCTGATTGTTCGTACTAACACTTTCTACTTCTCTGTATATATTCCTGTTTGTAATATATCTTGTGTTATTCCATATCCGTGTTCGAGTTCTTCTTTATTGGTTCTACCTTGGACTATCACCGGACCATAACACAATCTATGTTCAAACTCAAGTGTCGGCAGCGACAATTTGTTCTTATATAACACTTTTTTCAGATTACAAAAATCCAATTGATACAGATCATTTTAAAGATGCGCGGTAAGTTAAACCTGACTGTCATATAACAAGATTGTAACAAGTTTCCTGGCAAAAAGAGTCACAAAGATGAAACAATCCAGAACTGCCCATCTAAATGTAAGTCATGTGCCCGTTTTTATTAAATTCAAACAATCATAACTTCGTAAATACTTGGAGTTAAGAAAAAAATCAGACCATTCCTGAAATCCTGGAACTGCCTTCTTTCAGACTAAATATAGCAGACATCACTTGAAAAACGTTCCCAAAATGCAAAATGGCCGAATGCGAGCTCACTTTGTGTTGTGGGAACAATTTCATATATTCACATTTTCACCACGTACATTAACTTAACTTTTGTACCCAAACTTTAGAGTCACTAATACACTGTAGACGTATGTGGGTGAATAGTTAAATATATATTGTAGCTATGGCAGTATGGTATCCATAAGATTGTTTTAATATCCGTTGCTCGCGAAAGGAGTAGAAAAAGAGGTTAATCTTGAACAACAATACATGCATATACTAGGAATGTATGAAATCTTGACATAGATAAGTATATTTCATGTTTAAGCGCAACTGACAGGTCATGTACATTGTCTTTTCATTAGACTATTTATACATACTGGTATCCCTCTCTCATACATGAGATGTAACAAGACTCTACTCTATTGCTTACTTCCATGGAAAGTGCTCAGACGAACAACATGTTCTTTAATCCATATAGCATTCCGTAAAACTATACGCACACACGCACAAGCACACACACACACACATATATATATATATATATATATCATAAGACAAAAAACAAAGAGGAAAAGTTTATCAAGTTTCAAGTTTATCAAAGAATTGGAGAGAAAGTTACCTGGTTTTCCTTGAATAATTGTTTCACGTACATTCGACATGCTAAACAAACGTTACTATAATTTGTGGCGTTTTGAATTCAAGGAGAGACGATGTCTACATTCGAAGTTTCAAGAAATCATCGGATTCCAAACCTAACTGAAAAACCGCAAATATTGTTTTATATATATAAGTCTATAATAATTCCAATTTGTCTGCGTTGGGTGCAGATAAAAATGTATATTCGTAAGTATATGTGTCTACGTGCATGTGTGTCTATTCTGTCGGATACCGACTGATCTCTCCTACGATCGAGCAAAACTATCTGGTTGCATTCAATGCCTCGAAAAACAAACTCGTTAAATTCCATCATTGCCGATGGGACGACGAACTACAACCAGTCACGATGAACAGATGTCTCCTCGAGGAGGTCGTGTTTCTTGAGCGGCTAACGGCCTTTAAATTCGCCCAAGAAATCAAGTTGAAAATGTATACAATATCTATCTAAAGATGTTGGAAAAAAGGTCTGTTCTCTTTAGCGCTCCAGCAATTACCTGTTCCCTGGTGCTCTCCTTTACTTTTACAAGTGCCAAATCAGGCTTAAAAGGGTGTACTGCTGCCAGATTTTGGCAGGAGCTGACCAGTCCCCATTTTCTAGTCTCGATCGTGTCCAAAAGCATCTTCGTCTCTTTGTGGGTGACAACTTATTTTCCTTCCTGCAGCCCCTCATACATGAGATGTAACAAGACTCTGATTGCTCTCTTGCTAGTTCCATGGAAAGTACTCAGACGAACTACAATCCTGGGTACCACCAGTTCTAACCCTCGCGACTAGGAGCCTATATGCCACTCACATTGTAGCAAACTACCCTCATTCCCTCCGTATCAAGTCGGTTCCACTCAAACAGATTCTTCTCGCGAACGGAATCCCAAGAGGATGTTTCCCTGATCATGACAATCTTAACCTGTTCAAGTCTAGGGATAACCGTTATCCTACCCACCTATCGACATAAACAATGCCTCTTACTCAGTATCTTTCTACCTCCATTGCCCCCGGCCTTGTACGGAGTGAACCTCGCTGTAACAGTAAGAGCGTGTGTAATGGCTATTGGGAACGATACAGAACAGAATGCATTTTTTTTGTTCTTTATTTAATTAACTTTATTTAAGAATGCTTGTTGCATCCCGAAATATACATATATTCTTTCCCATCGATAGATTAAATACCAAACCAAATCAGAGTCTCTACTCTTGGATGGCAGTCACCATGTAGATAACTCCCTACAGTGAATTGAAAATGAAGAAAAAATACAGCAGTAATACGCCATTTATTTTTCCATTAAAGCTTTGCATTTCTTAGATAATATAGAAAAGGAATCAGCCTATGTTTCGAAAGGAGGGGTTGTTTAAACAAAGTACTTGTAAATATGTTTTGCATCAGAGTTGAAATTATTTCCCGCTTTGTTCTCCTTTTTTCGCTCTTTTCATAATGGCCTTTCTTTGACACCAAACTAAATCAACGTAACCGTATTTTATTTCTCGAAGCTACTGCGTGTCGCGTATTAAATGTAACTATTTCTTCAAGCTATCCAAGATTTCTTTAATCTCTGTATTTCTGATATCTGGCCAGAAGCCTTCATGAAAACCAGTCAAATTTTAAATCATTATTTTCCTTTTAAGTACCCACCAAAACTGCAAAATATTTGTCGCCGTTACGTCCGCGACAATTGTTGTTCTTTGGGGAATCTTAGGGAAAATTTTCAGCCCGTTTCTTCATGATGACTGCCATTCGCATGGTCAGGCTTCTTGAATTAAAGCAAAATAATATAAGTATTCACATTTCGAAATGCTTATATTAATCTATTTATCTAATCTCGACCTGTTTATATCTATCTATCTATCTATCTATCTATCTATCTATCTAATTTCGGCCTGTTCATATCTATCTATCTATCTATCTATTCTCGGGCTGTCCATATCTATCTATCTATCTATCTATCTATCTATCTATCTATCTATCTATCTATCTAATTTCGGCCTGTTCATATCTATCTATCTATCTATCTATCTATCTATCTATCTATCTATCTATCTATTCTCGGGCTGTCCATATCTATCTATCTATCTATCTATCTATCTATCTATCTATCTATCTAATTTCGGCCTGTTCATATCTATCTATCTATCTATCTATCCATCTATCTATCTATCTATCTATCTATCTATCTATCTATTCGAAGCTGTCCATATCTATCATCTATCTATCTATCTATCTATCTATCTATCTATCTATCTATCTATCTATTCTCAGGCTGTTCATATCTATCTATCTATCTATCTATCTATCTCGCTAGCTAGCTAGCTATCTTGGCCTGTCCATATCTATTTAATCTTGAACTGTTCATATCTATCTTATCTCCGCCTGGGCCTGACCATATCTATCTATCTATCTATCTATCTATCTATCTATCTATCTATCTATCTAATTTCGGCCTGTTCATATCTATCTATCTATCTATCTATTCTCGGGCTGTCCATATCTATCTATCTAGCTAGCTAGCTTGGCCTGTCCATATCTATTTAATCTCGAACTGTTCATATCTATCTTATCTCCGCCTGGGCCTGACCATATCTATCTATCTATCTATCTATCTATCTATCTATCTATCTCTATCTTTCTATCTATCTATCTATCTATCTATCTATCTGTCTGTCTGTAAAAATTTCAGTTAGATTAGTAGCCGACGAACAAAATTGAACAGACAATGACATTTTGTTCTTGTAGAGAGATACTTGTCACAAAATAAAATCCTTACACTTGCCTTGATAAAGTCCCTCAGAGGAAGAAACGCGCCGACTAAGATAACTTTTCTTTCTCTCTCTCTCTCTCTCTCTCTCTCTCTCTCTCTCTCTCTCTATCTATCTATCTCTTCTATGTCTGTTCGTAATCTATCTATATATTCTAGGTCTGTTCAAATCTAAATCTGTTTCCCTCTCTATCTATTTAATCTAGGCCTCTTCATGTGTCTCTATCTATCTGAATGCTTCCATATTTCTGTTCAGCTCTGCCTATCTCATAATTGTTACGCCGTAATCATCTTCCCAGATATTACTAATGGTGACACTGTTGATTGCTGCCGTCATTGTCATCTTCTTCATCCTCATCTTCCACATCATTATCATCATCATCATCACCACCATCATCATCATTATCAAAATATATTAATCTCTTTTTGTTCGATTGTCGTTAAATTCCTATTATTGCTTCCACTTCACAAGCCTTCTTACTCGCGTTCTTATCAATGCCGTACATTCTGGCCCGCTATATTCTATCGCGTAATATCCGAAAGGCATGCGATGCACTTGGTCGAATTCACTTCACACGAGAAAGGAACGGATACATTGTATTGGATAAGCAGCCGCTAGGAATTATCATCTCTTTGATGGTGAAAATTACCTTCACTCTTGAACCTTGCTTCTGAAATTCAGCCCAGACACTCTTTCAGATTCCATTAATAGATTATGTCATTTTTTTCCATTATATTTCAAGTCTTGTATTTAAATTTGCACACATCCCAAACATACACATGCATATACGCATATATATATATATATATATATATATATATATATATATATATATATATATATATATATATATATATATATTTTGGTTGGATAGATGTGAGTTTGTGACCCTGGGTTTCACGCTTTAGCGATCGTACCATATATAATATATAAATAATTATACATACTTATATTTATTTATATTTATATACACTTTCACACACACACACACACACACACACACACACATATATATATATATATATATATATATATATATATATACAGAGAGAGAGAGAGACAGAGACAGAGAGACAGAGACAGAGACAGAGGCAGATAGTATATAACCGTTGACTGGACGTTCGAATGCTGCCGGAGTGCGCATAATTTTCGTTAAGATTTCTCGAATATCCAGGTTGGTAGACGAAAATAAATACATATCCTGTTTAATGAATAAACGGACCGTCTCTTCAAATACGGGTATCCACTAAACATAACCTTTTAGTAATTTAAAATATCTATATGCGTGTTATATATGTAGGTATAGATATATAACACACACACATATATATATATATATTTGTGCGTGTCTATAGCATATATATATATATATATATATATATATATATATATATATATATATATATATATATTTATATATATATATATATATAAGACAGCAAGGCGTGAAGCCACTAGGATGCAGGGGGATGCAGAATATTTGGAGCGAGAGCAGATAGGAGTGATAGAAGAAAGGATGAGGAGAAGGGTAGTGGATAGATCAAGGGAATTGGAGATGTCGATTGACATTACATTTGAATTGTTGGAGATTATAGCTCACAGGGAAACTGGAATAGGGAAGGGTTTTCCACAGGCGAGAGGTGCAAGGTATGAAGCTCCTGTGGGATAGCATCAGCATTGCCGATGGAAGGCAAAGAAAGGTTCATTATAGGCATTAATTAATAGCACATTTGTGTTAAAGGCGTTCAAATTTATAAGCCATTACTTGCCCAAGTTAACAATTGATTGGAGGTCATTTTTGAGAGCCGGTACTATTGGACTTACAGGACAGGAATAAATAGTTGTAGCATCTATTAGGTTGATGCAAAAATAATGACGTAAGGATGTCGTTTTTTGACGTTAAAAAATACGTCAGAAAACGAAATTATTACGTCATTATTTTTACACCAACCTAATACATAAAATTGTAAATGAGAACTGATGATATCGGGAAGGTCGTTGATAAAGATAAAAACGTAGGTCGAAGGATAGAGCTCTGGGGTGACATCCGCATAAATTGCATTGACCTTGAAGCGTGACCGTTGAATACGACCTCCATTACGCGATTACGCCAAATATTCGTGCAGAGACACCATAACTCTTGAGTTTGGGAAGAAGGCTAGATAAATATACCATAATTTTTTTTTCAGATTTTCACTGATAGTTTTTGGCAACTTGTATCGCCATGTTATATCATTAATTTGATACAACTTGTTGTTTAATCGTTACTGAACTGTCTATTCTTTACTTTCATATATAAAATATAAACATTAATTGCTTATTCTTTATTTTACAGTTTTAATAATGAGTGGTGAAAAAATTTAATGACAGCTCAAAAAAAAATAATAATGTGGAAGACAAAGGAACTGTCGAAGAACGTGTGATAGAAAATTGTTCAGACGTTTCAAGGAAAGTGAGACCATCCTCGAAAACAAACCTAACTCAGAGAGACCTTCTATTTTTGAAGATGATATCTTGTTTGAAATTGTTGAAAAGCAGCCAAGCGCTCGTAAATTCTCGGTAGTACTTGAACCTTTGCAACGCTCCGTCAACTGACACCTCTATAAGCTCTACATTGTGAACAGACGTTATCGATAGGTTCCTCATGAACTTGCCAATAAGCAGACTCAACGTGTGAACATTTGCAAACTAAGACTGGCAAATCATCAAGATGCTCATTTTTGCCGTCGAATTGTAACTGGGGATGAAAAATGAATATATTTTCGTAATCATAATAAGAAAAATCAGTGGCTTCGTTCTGGCCAGGATTCTGAACCTGTTGTCAAACTAGAGCCATTTGAACAGAAGCTTATATTGCGTGTTTAATTATTACCTTAATCTCTGCTTAATCTTTAAATGACTTAATTTCTGATAGATGTCTGACGATATGTTTGCATCTATATATCAGGTTGAGCTAAATTCTTTATTGATTTTTACTGATAAATTTTGGTAACTTGTATCATTAATTTGATACAACTTGTTGTCTAATCACTGGTGAATTGTATTTTTTCTTTATTTCCATATGTAAACTAGAAACTGTTATGGGATCTTACCCATAATAATAATAATGGATTATTCCATACTTAATAAATACTGTGCCTCAGGAGTAGGCAAGGGGTCAGTAGTTCAAGTCTGAACCGATTGTTCGGTTCAACTCTCTTCCTACGGGTGGAACCCGAAGGAGGCTACGCCGAAGGGCGGAGTCTCCTTCGGGGAGGTAAAACCGGCCCTGAACCCGTTTATACGGGTTCAAATGGGCTATTTTTTGGCCGAGCCTAATGGCTTGGGAATTGCCCACGTTAAAAAGTCCTTGTGCCACATGACACCCTCGTGGGGTGGGGTGACTGAATATCGTCAGTAGTTCAAGTCTGAACCGACTGTTCGGTTAAACTCTCTTCCTACGGACGGGAGGAACCCGAAGAAGGCTACGCCGAAGGGCGGAGTCTCCTTCGGGGAGGTAGACCGGCCCTGAACCCGTTTATACGGGTTCAATGAGCATATTTTTGGCCGATCCCACGAACTCGGAATGTCCACGTTAAAAAGGCCTTGTGCCACATGACACCCTCGTGGTGGGGGGGTGACTGAATATCGTTAGTAGTTCAAGTGGAGTCAAGAGTCAGAGGCAGTCCGAAACAGAGTCGCGTTCAGACAATTACTGCAAGACATTGGAATAGTGATACTGGTCGAGACTACATTGTTGTCTCTACTAAACCTGATTGTTCATACTAACAATTCTACTTCTCTGTATATATTCCTGTTTGTAATATATCTGTGTTATTCCATACCTGTGTTCGAGTTCTTCTTTATTGGTTCTACCTTGGACTATCACCGTGGTACAAGGAACCGGACCATAACAGAAACAATGCTTATTCTTTAAACAAGGCCGAGTTTAACGTGGGTTTCCGACCCCGTAGGCTAGGCCAAAAAATCCGGGTTCAGTGGCAGAGAGTTCGACCGTCAAGTCGAGAAGCTCGGCTTGATTCGGTATCTAGCCGACCCCCACGAGGGTTGCATATGGTACAAGGCCGAGTTTAACGTGGGTTTCCCGAGCCCGTAGGCTCGGCCAAAAAATGCCCATATAACCCGTATAAACGGGATCGGGTTGGTCAACCTCCCCGAACGAGACTCTACCCTTCGGCGGAGACTCGTCCGTGTTCCTCTCTGCTCAGAGGCAGAGAGTTCGACCGTCAAGCCGAGAAGCTCGGCTCGATTCAGTATCTAGCCACCCCCCCACGAGGGTTGCATGCGACACAAGGTCATTTTTATCGTGGGTTTCCTGAGCCCGTAGGCTCAGCCAAAAATATGCCCGTATGACTCGTAAAAACGAGATCAGGGTAGGTCATTCACCCCGAACGAGATTCTGCCCTTCGGCGGAACCTCGTCCGGGTTCCTTTCTGCTCAAAAGCAGAGAGTTCGACCGTCAAGTCGAGAAGCTCGGCTTGATTCGACCCTCTCTCTTGAGAGGCCTAGTATACATAGTGTTAGGAAGAGTTCATTCTGTAGTTATAGGTAAGGACCCATGATATATATATATATATATATATATTGAAATGGACAAAGTCCGACAATTAATTTAATACGTACTTTTTGTAGATACAAATATTTAAGTAAATGCTCTGTTTATAATAAACACTATTAACAACATTTACAGTCAGGCCGGTAAATGTTGTTAATACTGTTTATTATAAACAGAGCATTTACTTAAATATATGTATCAATGAAAGGAACGTACAAAGATAAATAAGAAATGTCTTAAAATAATTGTCGGACCTTTCATAAATTGTGACGTCATTTGTTTACATTTCCATACGCATCGAGCAGATATGAATGTACGAGAGAATATCATGGAAAATTGTAGTTTAAAAACAGTAAAAAACAACCTTGATAATCGAAACGCTCCTCTGTGGCAAAATCAGTAGAACACGTCAGGTTATATGACAGTTCTGTATAGGATACAGGTTTGATTCCTGTCGGAGGACGCATATTTTCTATGAAAATCTCTCGGTCATTCAGGTCGGTAAATGTTGTTAATACGGTTTATTATAAACAGAGCATTCATTTAAATATTGCATCTATAAAACGAACGTATAAACATAAAAAAATGTCTTAATATATATAGTGGGGTGAAACAAATGTTCTTACACATACAAATTTTTAATTTATTGTATTTCTATCTAATGAATAAACATACTTTTCATATAATTAACTGTACACAGATGCATAATAAATATGCATAGAAAACAGAACAAAAATTGATTTAATAGAAGTAAATCCCATTTATCCATTTTAATATGTTAATTAAAAAGTATTTGTACAATACAAAATTTTCATTGCATACTTTGTAAAATAGCCATTATTCACTACTACAGCAACCAATATTTAAGAATATTCGTTTCCCCCATTGTAAATATAATTTTAAACGTTATTTATAGTGGATATTCGTATGTGAGTAAGCGCTTTGTTTATTTCTTAAACAGTATATTTATTTTCGCCTACCGGCCTGAATGTTGGAGAAATCTTATTAAGGAAAGAAATGCATTCTCCGGTAGTATATGAACCTGCGTCCATCAGGGAAGAGGAAGCTGTCCGTATGCCCGGCACGCTTTAATCGACATAACCACGAAGTACACTCAGTTAAGATTCAGACCAAATTTAGTGCCTTCAAACGAAATGTCTCCCGTCATAGAATCTCTCGAAATTTTTCATATCTGCACAGTTTTGTATCTAAACGAGAATACATTTTAGAAAGTTTTTGATGTAATGGAATAACCTGTCACCCCCATGAGTGACTACACTCTAGGTAGTAACTACCTATAAGTATCTGTAAGGCAACGGACTACAGGAGTATAATTGGGATCTCTACCGTGTAAATCCCTCCTTCGAGGGATTTCGCATTATTTATCATTTCTCAGTTGCGTCTCTGTCTTTGGCCAGAGTGCGCTCAGAGGCTTCTCTGTCAAAGGACAGAGGGGCAACTGAGAAAATTATACTGAGAGGTGCCCAACGCTGGGGAAGAGCTGTCCGAGGCCGTGCCCTCCCATTGCATAAGAGAGAGGGATCGGTGCTCGCATCGAGGCCAGCGCAACCGACGGTTGCGGGGGCTGTGGGGAATTTTTGTCCCTTGACCCGGTGTACGCGCTCGGGTGACAACTTTAAAAAAGACCTTGTGTCGCATCTCGTTTTGGTGGGGGAACGAGTAAACACCGTATAACTGGGATCTGTTGAGTACGATTCAGAATTCGCGAGTACTGCCGACCTTCCAATAATAACACTCGTTACTAGATTGACTTGCGACGACCTTGTGCATAACTGTTACCTTTATTCTTATTGTACTGTTTTTTTACAATAAACCTTTACTTATTTTACCCACCCTGTTTGTCAAGTATATATTCCTATTAGCACGGAATTTTTTTTTATTAAGCCATCAGTTTGTGTTATATCTTTAAACGTTAGTTCTAGTGGATACTTGTATCTTAGTAGGCACCCTATTTATTTATTAAACATTATATACTATTTATTTTTGTTTGCCGGAATAGTCGAGAAATTTTATTGATAAAATATTTGTAATTTCTTAATAGGATTCCTTGAACCTTCAAGCCGTCCGGTAGACTAAAATAAATAAATATACTGTTTAATAAATAAAGGGAGTGCCCACTCAAATACGAATATCCACCATAAATAACATTTAAAGTTATAAGAATCTGTCGGATTAATACAAAATCCATTCTAATATTGTGGTAGGATCCACCTAATTTGCATAGTGGTGTACCGACCATATGAATATGGTTGGTACCGGGAAAAGAGGTAGGAATCAAGAGATTCAACCAGAGACTCTGCCCGACTTCGACTCAGTCAACACATTCTCCAGGAACGGTCTTACCAGGAATATACAAAAGACTATATTTAAATATTGTGTACACTTTCTTGTTTCAATACATTTTGTTCTAAGTACATTTTGTGTTGCATTATTATTTCATGCATTAGTCAAGCTTCAACAATGATATATATATATATATATATACCCCCCATATATATATATATATATATATATATATATATATATATATATATTATAGTTAAAAATTCCCAGATGAATTCTGTGGACAAGACAGATTGGTATCAAATGACAATTGGAAAAATCTTACATTTTGCCGAGGCGTTCCGTCTTCCGACTTTTTTTCAAGGCAAAAATGAAATCGAAACATTTGGATTTCATTTTTGCCTGGAAAAGTCGGAAGACGAAACGCGTCGGCAAAATATAAGACTTTTTTCCAGCTGTCATGTGATACATATATATATATATATATATATATATATATATATATATTGAACAACAAAAAATATTCAAAAATGAAAATCTTCAAACACTGTGTTGTATATTAATAATCTTTCGCTTTTTTTATTATTTCATTTGATTCCTCGATTAGTTTCGGCCAACATGTCCATTATCAGGAGAAAAACAAATTCTACTTGCTGGTAGCAGTGAACTACGGAAATGAACATATATATATATATATATATATATATATATATATATATATATATATATATATATATATACTTTCAACTCTACATTCACTCATCTTCAGGCATGGACATTATTTTGTTTTTTGGTAAAAGAAAACTTACGTAATTAAGAAAGCCCTAATACAGCTTATAATTAAAAAAATAACAAAGATCATAACATTCATCGAGTGAGTGGTAGGTTAATGTATCTATAAACTTTTTGTTAGCTAAGGGATTTCGCCATTTTATATCATTAACTTTTACTAATTTACTTTCTGTATGAATGATTCATCGTAATATAAATTGAACTGCATCACATTTTATATATATATATATATATATATATATATATATATATATATATATATATATATATATAAAATGTGATGCAATGTGATATATCATTTTATATATATATATATATATATATATATATATATATATGCATGTATAATGAATAAGGAATCCTTAAAGATCCATAATTGGTGGTAATAAATTTGTTTCATGCGTTAAATTCCCAGTCGTTCAGACCAAAATTACATTGAGAAATCGATTTTTAATTTATCCAGACAAAAAAGCGAAAAAAAGGAAAAAAAAAGAAAGAAGATACAAAAAGGAAAAGGAAAAAAAAGGTGTAGAAGGAAAATATGAGATAGGAACAAGTTTTAATATTTAAAGGGAGAAAAAAAAGGAATGAAAAGAGGGAGAGAGACAGAGATTTCAATATAAGGTCTGTCGGGGGAATAGAAAGGGAGATATACATAGGGAGAGGAGAGAGTGAGCATAGACAGACGGTCTAACCAAGAATATGTTTTATTTCCGGTACTTGACAAAAGGACAATGGGAGGGGGGGTTCTATTGAAAAGGTCCAATCATTTCAAGTAGCTAAATTTTCACAATCTATTATACTCGTCAAAATTACAAATTGATAATAATACTAATAATAACATTCATAATAATATTAATAAGAGAAAATATAAAAATCATTCGAATATAAATCAAAATAATATTTGACATCAATATAATGAAATAATTTCAAGTAATTTAGATAAAAATTATTTCATTAAAGAACTTTTTTGTGACAAATTTAAAATTATGCATTAATAACAATCCAAATAATTCTGAGACAAGTAAAGGACTAATTTAAGTAATAAATATCAATTTAAGTAATTAAATTCTAAAATATGCCAAGATAAAAACATACCCATGCATATACATATCAAAATACATATATACATATGTAGAACACATACACACACACACACACACACATATATATATATATATATATATATATAAACATACATACATATATCTACACATATATACATATATCAATACACACATCTTTACTACAACTATATAAATATATACATATATGTGCAGACATATACATATATGCACACATATACATACACACGCTCATATACATGCACACACGCATAGATACACATATACATACGTCATATATATATATATACCCATATATATATATATATGTATATACATATATATGTATACATACACCATATATAAATATACACATACATTCATATGTATACACACACACATTACCACGTATATATATACACATATATATATATATATATATATAAAGAAATATAGTCTTAAAGTATGCTATATTTATGGAATAAAGTGCTCAATATCAGAGATAGAGCGTTTAAATATAAAAGTGAACATAGAAGTTAACACTATGAAAAGACTATGAAACGGCCCTAAAAGATAGCGGATTTCCAGCAATACTCACATACTCACCACAGAATACAAAAAAGGCCAACAGGAGAAGAAATATCATATGGTTCAACCCGCCGTACAGCAAGAACGTAAAAACAAACGTAGGAAAAATATTCTTCAAACTCTTACACAAACACTTCCCAGAATCAAGCACCTTACACATGATATTCAACAAAAACACAATAAAAATCAGCTACAGCTGCACCGAGAGCATGGCACAAATAATAAAAAAGCACAATAGGAAAATTATCAACAAACCACACGAACAAATGAAACCCACATCCACATACATATATACATGGATATATTTTTTGAAGCATTTCACTCCAAGCAAAGCGGGAGTGCCACTAGCACGCAAGGGGTTAAGGAGGTTTTAGAACAAGAGTAAAGAGGGTCTGTTTCAGGAGAGGATTAAGAGAAGGAAGGGGAAGGGGAATAAGATCAAGGTATCAGAAGATGTCGATTGACATTACAGTTGAATATTTGAAGATTTTAGCTATCAGATAAGCAAGTAAGAGGAAGGGAGTTCCACAGACTGGGAGTGCGAGGGAAGAAGCTGTTTAACTATTTAACTATTTCTAGAGTGAGAGGGTGGGATGAGATGCCAACCTAGTAGCTCGCTTAAATTCATGCAGTCTGGGAACCAACGAAAATAGCTCGTCGGAACAGTTGCCATGAAAATACTGGTAGAAGAGACAAGGGTAGCCACGGCATGTCTGTGAGAAAGTGACTGCAGACGTGATGCCAGATCAGGACCTATCACATTGCATATCCATCTCTGGATTTTGTCGAGGACCTCGAGATGTACAGCGAGGGAAACCAGACCATATATGATAGCAATATTCCATGCAAGGACGGATGATTGATTTAGAGCTCTGAAGGATGACCTCAGACGAGAAAGATTTTGTGGCACGACACAGAGAACCAACTTGCGGTAGATGAAGCTATTGTTTCAACCCATTTATTCCACCTCATGTCAGCTGACAGCGGAAGACAAAGCAGGTGCAGCGAGGCGTTCTCGTTGAGTTGGGCATCAGCTATACGGATGTGTGGCAGAGAGGGTTCTCTGTGGTGGAATGAGAGCAGTTACGTTTGGGGTGGGGGCTTTAAAGTTTATAAGCTATTCCTTGCTCCCGTCAGCCACAGATTGGAGGTCCTTTTCGGACATATTAGTTTTGTCAACGATATCAGATTTGCTATTGAGACAGGAGTAAATAGATGTGTTGTCCGCGTAGATTCCTACTTGGAAACTCATGACATCGAGAACGTCGTTAATTAAGATAAGGAACAGTATAGTACCCAAGATAGAACCTTGGTGAAAACCAGCGTTCGTGATAAAGGAGCTGGAGGAGAACCCATTAAGGATGACCTTAATATCACATTTTGACAGGAATGATTGTATTGTTAAATAATCATACTGTACTCCTGTATGCATGAAGCTTACGAGAAGGCCTGCAAACCATACTCCATCAAATGCTTCAGGAGCATCGAGATTCTCCGTTATAGTGAAGTGCTTGGTATACAAATTCAGTATGGCCGTAATTACGTCAGCGGTAGATCTAGAAAAGCAGAAACCATATTGTTTTTCGGAGAGCAGATCATGAGATTTAAGGGATTTAACCACTTCAGCGTTGATTAAAGCCTCAAAGACTTTACCGAAGAGTGCTAGGAGACTGATAGGACGGTAGGTAGATGGATCAGAAAGGTCTCCAGAGTTCTTAAAGTCAGGCACAACAGATGAAGACTCCCAAGTGGCTGGAAGGCAAGAGTTGGTGCGGCGGTAGTTTTGAACTTTGGTGAGTACAGCAGCCAATCCAGGAGCACATTTTTTTCAGGACAATGACCGGTATTCTGTCTCCACCTCATGGGAGTCTAATTTAGAGATGATGCCCAATACCATCGTTGGGGTTATGTGCAACTCACTCAGTAGAGCCTCAGTTTTAAGGGGAAATCAGGTGTGGGTACACCAAATGTGTCTAGCGTTGAATTAGACGAGCCTTATCAGCTGAAGATGTCAAGACCTGAAATTGATTGAATAAAGGAGGTATTGTGGGTTTGCTGTTGTTCAGGACGCTCTTACAGAGCCGCCAATAATCTTTAGAACCAAACTTGTGAGGCGCAAAGAGTAACTTCGCTTCCTTGAGAACACACTTAGACTCATTACGGGCAGTGACAAAGAGACGTCTGTTGCAATCAGAAGTGTCGCTACGGTACAGACGGAAGTTGAGATTCCCGTGGGCAATAGCAGCTGAGCAAGTAGCCGAGAACCAAAGGGATGAACGCGATTTTTATATTTTTTTTGTGGATAAAAGCTTCGATTTCAGCTTTTACCCAGGATGAAATCTCCGACGCACATTTTTTCGACGGAAAAATTAAAAACATCATTCCAGGGGACATCGCGGAGGAAATCGAGGAACGAGTCACAGTCTGCTCGTTGATAACAGAAAAATGTTCTATTTGTGGGAGGTCCTTTACTGGGGGAGAATTAGAAGGAGATGTTGACAAACACGACGGCATGATCAGAGTTGCCAAGAGGGCAGAGCTGAGTAGCACTTCAAGACTCGATGATGGAGGAAAAACAGAAATTGAGAAGAGAAACCTTACCCTCATGTTTACTGGGAAAACTCGTGGGAAAGTCAACCACTTGTGTGAGAGAGTAGGTGATTGAAAAGTTAAGGGTGTCTATTCCAGGAAATTCAATTACAGACTGTTTAAGCCATTTGGTATGGTGGGCTTTAAAGTCACCGAACACAAATATGTGTGAAGACAGATGTAGAGAGATAGCCTTGTCTGGAGATTCTAGAGAGTTTCTTTAGCCAGCAGGAGATGGTCCCGTGCGTAGACTCCCAGACCATGCGTGTGGGGTATAGAATCCTTTCTAAGGTGAGGAAGGTAACCAGGAATCGTGAAGTCAGAGGACGGGATTGACGAATAAGGTTGGTCTCGCACAGAGCTAGTATATCAGGAAACTTCACAAAAATGAACGTTTCCACACTGCAGAACTTACTCCGGAGGCCGGATATGTTGGAAAAGGAAATGTTAAAGGGTTTAGATTAATTTTTGAGCTGGTTTAGGTTTACTTAGTTGATTTTTTATGGTCATGTTGAATAATGTTGTTAATGAAAGTGAAAAGGCCAAATTAATAGTAGCTGACGCTCATCGTGTGTGACATGGGCAGAAAGGAGCTGGCGCAGCCTGCAACATAGTGTGGACTTGGGGTTGTCCACTGAAGGTGTGTGCAGAGACAACCTTCCATGCGCGACATGGCGCTACAAGCATCCCGATATTATGCAACTGTTTAACAGTGCAGCCGTTGAAGACGCTATGCAAGAGTTAGAGCTCCTAACTACCAGTCGGGAACAGCAACCAGGGTACTGTCAAACTGGTACCCTCACTATGAAGTGACCTTGTCATAGACTGTACATATCACAAGGGATTCACAAAAATACTAGTACGGTGACCAGAGAAAAGGAAAAAAAAAAGATCCGGGAAAGGATGGGCATCTATACCTGTTCAATAGAAAGGGTAGGAGTATTAACAGGGCGAGGGTTGACCTATCCGACCTATCTACTTCAATTACACACAGACACACACAGACACACACAAACACACACACACACACACACACACACACACACACAGAGAGATAGAAAGAGAGAGAGAGAGAGAGAGAATTAAAATAATTATATATATATAAATTTTCAACTTAGTTTAAGTGCCAACATGGACTTCGGCAGTAGGAAAGAAATACAAATCAAATTCCTGACCATTACACGCTTCCGGTGCTAGCATGAATATTCCAAATATATTCAAAGAACTCAAAATAAAATAAAATTTAAAAACAGGGTGGGGAGACTAAATTTGCTTCAATTACAAAGAGCGTTTTTCAAAACTAAAAAAAAATATATAGTAACAGCAATCAAAAAATAAAGAAATGAAAATAAAGCAAGTAAACAAATGGCTTTACTTTTAGGTAAATCAAACGGTTATATAGATATATTTGTGTGTGTGTGTGTGTATATATATATATATCTTATAACTATATATATATATATATATCTTATAACTATATATATATATATATATCTTATAACTATATATATATATATATATCTTATAACTATATATATATATATATATATATATATATGACAGCGCAACAAACAAAAAAATATTCGCCCCACAATCCAAGATTGAATACAGCGACCAAAATGCGTATGTATGTGCACAACGACACATATATGACCAGTCGCACACTGTTCACATATGTTTATGTTTGTGTGAGCTCCGGTGTGTGTGTGTGTGTGGACGTCAATGGCTGTACGTGCGTGTATGTATATTTGCGTAAGTCTGAGTGGAGTCCCGACGATAAATTTTTCCTCGCACTTCCACAAAAACACCGATATACGCAACCATATATAAATCCAAAATTTTAAAATTAATGAGTTTGCATGACGATCGCAAATAGCGTGAAACAAGGGGTCACAAACTCACATCAATCCAACTATATATATATATATATATATATATATATATATATATATATATATATATATATAAGCTTCTGTTATGAGTGTTGATGCACTGTGTTGTTATTATTATTACCACCTGAATCTGTCTTTCACATTTATTAGTTGAAATAAATGCAAGCGTACAATTCATACAAACACTAAGAACACCCAATGAGTTGCGAAAAATGTGAAGTATGCGGCGAGGAAACGGGAATTTCTATGTGATGAATATGGCAGTCAGTGTTCTCTCAGTGCAGCTCTCATTAGCCACCGGAAGAGTCATATTAGTAGACCTTAGAAAAATAACTATTAAATCTACTTATCATGCGGCATGTGACAGGAGACCTGGCTAGACACCCTCATTATCACCCGTCACAAGAAAACCAACGCGCAACCTGAAAAAAAAATTATAAAACAAGCCAGAACCCTCAAAGAACAACTTAGTTTAATGCATCTGAATTTAGCGAAATCTGCTGGCTTCAAGAACCATTTTAGTTCTCGCGAGAACTAATACCATGGATAAAGCTTATCAGCGATGGTCTTACTTTTTTAACGACAGTTATCACGACAATCGTATAAACTATTTTGCTTAGAACCGAATTTGGCTTTCAATGAATTCTGAAAAGTATTGTACCTATCCTTGAAATGGTGAAAAATGAATCAAAAACTGTCATATTGGAAATTGTGTTTCCTTAAAGCTTTTGTTACAAAGTCTCAATATGATAATATCCTGTTGTTGTATGAAAGAAAAACAACAAATATAATTTGGTCAAAAGTCCAAGAATGTTTTATCAAAAGATTATACTAGCATTGTATTATCTCTTGTCTTTTACCAAAGGGCATGTTTGTTTATTTTTTTGTGTGGAGAGAATCATGACACATTAGGGAAGCCAAGTAAGGAAATCGAGGAAATGTGATGGACTGTAAGGACAGATCACACGTCAGGGAACAGAGGGAGAATTAAAAAAAAAGAATAGAAACTGTTAAGAAAAAGCGATATGAATAGAGAGATTATAATTGAATGATGAGTGACAAAAAAGTTAATTTCTTTTCAAGAGTGATGCAAGGGAGAAATTAATTTAGCATGGGAGATATAGTTGAAATACGGACAAAGAATGTTAGACTAAAAGCAAGTTTGAGAAAGTAAACAGAAGTTGTAGCATAAAGAGAAAGAAAAGAGAAAGTAAAGGTCATCGAGGACGAATGAAAAGAAATAAAGAAAGGAAGAAAAAAAGAAAGAAAAGGATTAGCAAGAAATGAAGAAACCAAGGCTCAGAGTAAAATAAAGAAAGAAGAAGAAAGAAAGAAAATTCAAGAAAGGAAAAAAGAAAAATAATGAAAATGAGGGGAAATGAATATTAATGGTGAAAACTGACAGAAATACATTAAAAATAGGACAGAAATAAAAGAAAAGTGGAAATGAATGAAAAATGTGAGCTGAAAAAAAAAAAGGTTTTTGAAAAAAAGATTGAAATCGAAGAGGAATGAAAAATAAGATAGAGGAGTGAATAAAAAAGAAAACGAGAAGGAAATGCCCAAAAGGAATGGAAGAGAGTTGTAAAAAATGAAATCTGAAAGAAAGCAAAAAAAAAAAAGAAATGTTTATAAAAGAGAGAAATAAAAAAAAAAGACTGAAATTAATAAAAGAAAGAAAACAAGAAAAAAATGAAAAAAAAAAAACGGAATCCGTGAAAAATGAAAAGTGAATAACAAAAGTGCTTTAACAAAGAAGGAATCATGTCAAAGAAAAAAAATAGATCAAGAATGAATATTAAAGAAAAGAAGAAAAATAACGAAAGACTTTTTTTATGAAGAATAAAACCCGGCAAACAGGAGATTAGAAATAGGTAGAAAAAAAGAAAGGAAAGGAATAAATGAAAGAAGAAAAAAGAAAAAAAAAGAAATGAAGAAAATGTAAAGAACGAAAAAAGGAAGAAAAAAAGTAAATCATTAGATTCAGAAATCAAAGTCAGGAAAGGAATGGAAAAAAGAATAAAATAAAGAAAACACAAAATGGACTTATACGAAAAAACTTTGGGAAAATAGAGATATGAATTCAGAAGAGCAAGAGTAAATAAATTAAAAGAAAATAATAATAAAAAGAACAGGAATATAAAGAAAGGAAAAAGCAAGCAATGCAAAGGAATTGAGAAAGAAAACGCAAAGACAGAGAGAATGATAGAAATAAAGGAATTAACAAATATGAAAAAAAAAAATTGAGAACGAATCAAATTGAATGAAATTAAATATGAGAGAAAACTAGAAGAAATTAAATGCGAGAAAAAGCACGACTTCACATAAAGCCTTCATCTTTGTTTAACTGAATGTCTCTATATTTTATTAATAAAAAATACAAATCAGAAAAAATATGATCAAAATAAATTACACAAGCACGAATATTTCTATACATGCGCCCATACAAATAATATGTTAAAAATAAAACTTTCGATGTTGGGTAACATAAAAAAAAAATACATTAATAAATGGCTGCCCTTTACAAAAGATGACGTGATGCAAATAAAATCCGGTTTGCAAATTAGTTTAGCACAAGTTTAACAGATGGCGTTGCAGCCGTGTCAATTGACAGCGCATGCGCTTTACGCATGAGTCAGTGCCTACCAGAAAATGGCGCCTGACTGCTCAGAATTATAAGAACGCGCTAGAAGCAATTGTTGAGTTACGGTAGAAAATAGGTTTCAGTTCTTTCTTTTATTTTTAATACAAGCTTTCATGCATTGATGTATTCACTGATCAAGTCTTAAATATTTCCCAATGTTAACTGCACCGGTCTATTAAAGAAAAAATTAGAGGGGTCAAATGGCTTTTGAAAAAGTATTTTAGCTTCGTAAATTTATTTTATTCTCAGGACATTGAAGCATAGAACGTGTCAGAATAATATTCAGTTATGGCCGAATATGGCCTCGTTCTGGATATGACGATAAACTACATCCGGCATCAAAGCCTCTGATTGTAAGATTGGAGGTTTTGAGGACCGATGAACAATAACTTAAATGCTGTTGTGCACCCTGCCCCAAGATGGTAGTAACTATTTGGGTCCCAGGAATAGGTAATTAGTTAACCCAAAATAAAAAAATAGTACATTTGTATAATGAAATGATCAGCAATATATTTTGTAGCAAAATGACATTGAATGCATTACTAAAAATATAAAAATGCAATCTATAATAAAATTATTATGCAAATTATATGTAAACAATACATTTGATTATCTACGAACTTTATCTAAAAATCATCACATTATCCTGAAATTAAAAAATCATGTACAAAATAACTGTATTTGAAAGAATAAGATTATATACAAATGATTTTGATTTTTGCATTGAATAAACCACAGAGGTGTTGATATGCCACAAAGATTATAACCAACCAACCAAATATGGCCGAGTGGTTAACACGGGCGATTTCTGAACATAAAACCCGGGTTCGAATCTCAACATAGTAAATTTTATCAGAAAGCGAACGATGTTATCAAACTGAGGAGGATACCCTAGCGCGCCTTACAGTTGGAAATTGTCTGAAGAAATACAATAGTTGACCCAATCCTTGTGAGTGAAATTGGGTAGACAGAACTGTGCGGAGACTGTCGATGATTCTGTTAGCACGAAGTCATATACCATAGTGACCGAAAGTTTGTGTCTACTAACCTAGTTCAAACTGTTGATCACTCGCCTTATATATATATATATATATATATATGTGTGTGTGTTTGTGTGTGCCGATTATGTTTTAAAATATTTTTTCATATTCTCGAATATGATTCCGTTCGATTTGAGATAATGAAAAAATATCCACGTGTTATTTCATATTTAAAGTTTTATATAATTTCTAATTTTAAACTTTCGATTGACTCCAGTCAGTGTCAGGTGTCAATTTGTGTAAAATAATAGTCATTTAAATTAAAAACTGACATAACATTCCCGTGACATGTTACGCATCAAAAAAATTCAAATATTCGACCTGCATACAAATGGAAAAATACCGCAATAAATAGCTAAAATAGAAACGGTTGTGAGAATTCGAAATCCTCGGACGAATTAAAATTGTTGACCACAAACTTAACATGATGACATAAATGAAATATATGACGATAATCTTAACAAAATACAGACAGAAATGAAACATATGACGTGAATCTAACAACATACTGATATAAATGAAACATGGCATGGATCTTAAAACCATACAGACATAAATGAACATATGACATGAATCTTAACAAAATACAGGGATAAATGAAACATGGCGTGAATCTTATCAACATACAGACAGAAATGAAACACGTGACGTGGATCTTAACGAAATACAGACATAAATTAAACATATGACGTGATTCTTAAAAACAAACAGACATAAATGAATCATATGATGTGAATCTTAAAAACATACAGGCATAAATGAATCATATGACGTGTATCTTAACAGCATTCAGACATAAATGAAACATATGAGGTGAATCTTAACAAAATACAGGCATAAATGAAACTTGGCGTGAGTCTTAAAAACATACAGACATAAATGAAACATATGACGTGAATCTGAACAACATACAGACATAAATGAAACGTGGCATAAATCTTAAAAGCATACAGACATAACAGAACATATGACATGAGTCTTAAAACATACAGACATAAATGAAACGTATGACGTAAATCTTAACGAAATACAGACAGAAATGAAACATATGACGTGAATCTTAACAACATACAGACATAAATGAAACATGGCGTGAATCTTAAAAAAACATACAGACGTAAATGAAACATATGACGTGAATCTTAACAAAATACAGACAGAAATGAAACATGTGACGTGGATCTTAACAAAATACAGATATAAATGAAACATGGCATGAATCTTAACAACATAGAGACATAAATGTAACATATGACGAGAATCTTAAAAACATTCAGACATAAATGAAACATATGACGTAAATCTTAAAAACATTCAGACATAAATGAAACATATGACGTAAATCTTAAAAACATTCAGACATAAATGAAACATATGACGTAAATCTTAACGAAATACAGACAGAAATGAAACATATGCCTTGAATCTTAACAACATACAGATATAAATGAAACATGACGTGAATCTTAAAAAAACATACAGACGTAAATGAAACATATGACGTGAATATTAAAATCATACAGACAGAAATAAAATATATGACGCGAATCATAACAATATACAGACTGAAATGAAACGTATGACGTGGATCTTAACAAAATACAGATATAAATGAAACTTGGCATGAATCTTAAAAACATACAGACATAAATGAAGCATATGACGCGGATCTTATCAACATACAGAAAGAAATGAAACATATGACGTGAATCTTAACAAAATACCGATACGTGGCATGAATCTTAAAAATATACAGACATAAATGGACATACGACGTGAATCTTAAAAACGAACAGACATAAATGAAACATATGACGTAAATCTTAACGAAATACAGACAGAAATGAAACATATGACGTGAATCTTAAAAAAAATACAGACAGAAATGAAACATTTGACGTGAATCTTACAACATACAGATATAAATGAAACATGGCATGAATCTTAAAAACATACATACATAAATGAACATATGATGTGAATATTAAAATCATACAGACAGAAATAAAATATATGACACGAATCTTAACAAAATACAGACAGAAATGAAACATATGACGTGAATCTTAACAAGATACTGACATTCATGAAGCTTATGACGCGAATTTTAACAAAATGCAGACATAAATGAAACATGACGTGAATCTGAACAATTTACTGACATAAATGAAACATATGATGTGAATCTAAATAACATAATGACATTAACGAACCATATGAAGTGAGTATTGGACTCGGGCTGCAACGAAGCAGACTATTTATGTGAATCAACTTGTTTTAAAACAAATACTGTGTTTTTTTGCCATTTATACTCTGTGTTAAACATTAGTATTTTTACACTCTTTATATGGCTCTGAATACTGCGTAATATCCTCACAGTTGAAGAAAAGACTTGAAAGGATAGAAATGTAGTTCTATAGAAGGATGCTTAAAATACCATCAAGCGAACATGTGAGAACAACAAAGTTTGAGAGAAAAACAGAAACAAAAAGGACATTTATATTTCATCAGGAAGAGACAGTTGTAATTTCTAGCGCACATAGTAAAATTTCATATTCACAGGAAAAATTGAAGCCAAGTGCGTTGGAGGAGATCAATGGATAACCTACTGAGCGAGTCTGAGTAAATGGATTTCAGAAAGGGTTTGGGAGAGATAACAAAATTACAAAAAATTATTAAGAGCTACAAACAACAGGAAACTCTGCAGAGCCATATTGAACAATGCCCTGAAAGGACACGGTATATAGTAAAAATATATCACGGACAATGAGTACTGAACAAAATGAAGGGAATCCTACAGGAGGTAGTTATGGCGTCGACGATAGGATGTTTCAGTCGCTTGGACCAACCGGGATTTGTCGAGACTTGGATCCGGTGTTTTGCAGCCCAGACGAGAGCTAAAAAATGTGAAAGACAGCAAGATAGGAAGAGGAGAAAATGAAATAACTGACGTCTTCCTAGTTTTGGCAGGTTGTGAAGCTATAATGAAAATTTCTGTTATGGCATATCCCAAAGAATTGAAGATTGTTGGCTACTGATCATGTGTCGGGAAACAACACTATACAACAGCAGTAAATGACATGGAGATGAAAGGACTAATTGTAAGAAGAAAGAAGTTATGATCTTACTTATTACAGGTTGTGTGTGTGTGTGTGTGTGTGTGTGTAACGTTTATATGTTGGATCGAATTTCCTACATTTTTTAGCCGATTTCAACAAAACTTCACAAGACTACATAAAATTATCTTTTGGTGGTTCTAACGGCGCCGAAAATGGGAAAAAACACAGTTGTTTTTTTTTAAGAAAATCAATCTGAAAACACGATTAAGACACATCGTGAGAATGAAAGGGGGACAACTCACCCACAAAAATGTAAACAAAAGAGCATAGCATGATGAAAAAGACGCCGAACTTGACGAAAACAAAATTTTATCGTCTAATGTTCATATTATTATTAAAGAGGAAAGATCAAAGAATTTTTGGAGTATTTTTTTTACATTTTTTAATCGTTCCTAGCACGTCTGAAATTTTCGTTAAAAATATTGTTTTTTTGGTAAAAAAAAAAGGACAGATATCAATCATTTTTAATCATTTTTTTCGATTTGATAAAAAAGATTAAAATCTCACTTTGATATTCTTTTAAAAATCAATTGTCATTTTTTCAAAACAGATTTTAATAAAAACAGATATTATACTGTTTATTTAAAATATTTTGAACCAAGCTTAACATAGCTTCTGCGCCGAAAAAATGTAATTTGAAAATAAAACAAAGCAGGTCATAACCTTTCGCGTCGCTTGACGATTGACGAAAAGGCACATTCATGACGTTTAGATAACTTACGGGAGGGTAATTCTTTCTACGGATGGAAGGAAGTGAAATTATTTAAGTGAACAAATTATTTACCTCGTTACTTTTAAGGAAAACTTTCAGCGCTCTAATTTTTATTTTTTTTACTTAGCTTTCATTTTTACGTTTACGATGCTTTATGGAAAATATAAAGAAATTAAAAAATAAGACTGTTAATAGTGAGATTAAATTTCATAAGAAAAGGTATCTAATTAATTTAGGTACCTTTCTTATGAAATTTTATCAAGAAGTGTACATAAAATACTATAATTTTATGTACATTTATTACATTTTAATGTGTTATTTGTATTTCCATTCATTTTATTATTAATTTTGATATTTCATTTATGGAAAAATGTCATAACTGAGATTAATATAAAAAATAAGATCATATAAATTAAAGTTTAGCAGTAGTTAAATTTCATAAGATGATACTGTTACTTGTAGGTACACTTCTCAGTTGAAATTGAAAACTCAAATTAACTTCTCCATACGTGTTTCGCAAAAGTAAAGGGCTTAACAGAGGAGAACAATGCTGAACTCAAATAATGCAACTAAATTGTATTCTGGTTGGTCTTCCGTACTTGATAATTACTGTCCGACTATAAACACAAAAATTACATTTCTTAATTACCATGGCTAATCTGATTGGTCCAAATTATACAATTTTCAAAGCGCTAGACAATGACAATCTCACACGGACATTTTGAAAGGTTGATGTTGCATTTAAAATGTTAAAATATTTTTTAAAATTCAATTTAAAATTTTTTTTAAAATCTTTTTAAAATTAAAGAAATATGAAATAATTGTATTAAAAATTCAATTTTCATCGAAAAATTTTTCTACTTCCAGAAAATATTGTCCATATCCATAAAAACAAATTAAATCAAATAAAAGCATTTGAAACTAAATAATATATTTGTTTTATTGAGTTTTGTATGTTACAATTCACAGCTGATTTTCAGGTACGTTGGCCAAAAAAAAAAACCCAAAAAAAAATACATGATTTGCATTCTTCAAAGCCTTGTGCTTTTAACTATTGTAATTACTAAAACCGATGGTCTCGAATTTCTAGAGTTTTTCATAAAATTAGTTATGGGGGTGATAATAAATATAAAAAAAATATTTCTGCCATGACTTTAAAAAAAACAAAAACATATTTATAATAATTTCGATCATCTGTGAATAGTTTCTGAAAGTTTCATTAACATCTGACAATTATTTTTATTTTTGCAAGATTTTCTAAATTAATGTGTGAAAATACAAAACAACGCGCTAAAAATTATCTATGTTATTTACAACCCCTTGTGCGACAAAGAGAAACAAGGTTTTTTAAATCAAAATTTAGAATATTCTAAAAAGATGGAAAAATTTTAAAAAAATAATTAAAAAAAAATTTAGTCTATCCTCTTCATAAAGACATAAGCATTTTGACGATAAAATTTTGTTTTCATAAACTTTAGCGTCTTTTTCATCAGACTATGCTCTATGTTTTAGCGATCCCGTGGAGTGACTTAGGTTAAAAACCCAGGTTGTGTGTGTGTGTGTGTGTGTGTGTGTGTGTGTGTGTGTGTGTGTGTGTGTGTGTGTGTGTGCGTTCCTTTATATATGGGATCGGATTTCTTACATTTTTCAGCCGATAAAACAAACATCCACTTTTTTTGGCAGGTAGTGTTTCTTATTGTCTTGCACACTTTTTTTCTTTATTTACATTCAGAATGCTTTAAAAATTCCATTTACAAGACAATTGTTTATAATAAAATTCTATTCACCAATCGATAGACTCATAACGATTGTAAACAATGTTTTTGTTTGAGTTTGGGTTTGACCAATTCGTAAAAAAAAAAAAAAAAAAAAAAAACTAATTAAGACATGCGTGTCCGTCAACCTTAAACAATAATCTTTGTCAATTTTATTTTTCAGTCTTTATGATGGTCGATACTTGATCTATCTCTTACTGTTACATCCCTATCATCACTGTCTTGTCCGTATATTGTTTAATATGTTTGTATTTTACATCTTTGATAATGGCTTAAGTAAGCCGAAAGCTTAGATTATATTAAAAAAATATGGATCAATATTGTGAATTTCTTTCTTCGTTTAATGATAATGTTATCAAACTTATCAAATGTTACGAACAAAATTTACATAAAATAAATAGACAACACTTGTCTATATTATTTAATGAAACGTGTATATATATATATATATATATATATATATATATATATATATATATATATATATATATATATATATGTGTGTGTGTGTGTGTGAACATTACGCCAGGATGTATGTGAGAACATATTTTTAGTTAGACATGTATGAAGAAGAAATTAAAATAATGTTTCATTTACATTTCAGAAATATTGAAAGCTTTACTATAACGGTTTCCAATCTTGTCACTGAAAATGGACCACTGGCTCCAGCTGGTGACCAGACCGTCTCGGAGATAACCATTATCCACAAATTGATCACGGGATATGAAGCAACGAAAGGTGGCTCAGCGCACAAAACCACAGATCTATCCATGCTGATGCATAAAAAAAAACAACGATGACAAGGCAGTCTCATCACAGATGAAGAAGAGACTTAAGTCAACAGATATGTGATTCTACAGAAGGATGGAGAGAATACCATGAACAAAACATGTGGGTAACGACAAAGAAATTGGATTGAATATTTGATTCGTTTTCTGCGGCTAATAAACCGATTACATTTTATTTGAAGACAGAAAATAGTCTTAGATTACAAGATATTTTTGGAGAAAACTATGATATAATGTTGTAAGTCCGACTAATTAGTCCATAGCTAGGAGAAGAAGAATTGGGTTGATAACTTTCCCAAATATTGCACATAAGTGAATATAACTTACTTAACTGGAATTTGAACTCGACTCTCCGATAAACAATTCCGAGTCATTGTTCACTACGGCACATCCACGCTTTTTCGAGATTTCTTTGTTGGAAGTGTTACCTGATGATCCAGAGTCCTTTAAAAAGGAATTTGGTGAAATAAATTATTGTAATGGTACCTTAAAGTGGTCTGTTTTTTCATTAAATATTAGCTCTGTATTCACATTGAGCTCTCAGGATTTCATCCTCCTTGGAATTACCCATTCGGTTTACCAAGTTCTTCATAACTTAACTATATATATATATATATATATATATATATATATATATATACAGAGTGAGAGAGAGAGAGAGAGAGAGAGAGGGTGAGTGAGAGAGAGGGAGAAAGAGAAAAAAGAAACAAAGATTTTGTTGCTTAGTTTCCTTAACCGATTCTGTAAGGCTATGTACGGCTAATAAAGCTTGCTTCAAAGGGTTGAACATGTGAGAAAAGACGAAACTTAATTTCTGTTTCTGATTTATGAACAAGTTTTCATTTAAAAAAACTCATTTCTTAGATTGAGACAAAAAATAACAAGAATAAGATGAACAATTAGAATAATAATAAATTATTCACTTTTATGAGGGTAATTTACTTCTCACAAACCAATCGTCCTAATCTAGCTGGCTATTATTAAAATGGTTATAAAAATAAATTTCTGCCTCGTTCTTGAGAAGTGATCAGGTCCTGATAGTTATACAGTTCCGTCCCCATTTATCCGTCTCTGTTATTGATGACGTAATTATCTTGCCGAGTCTGCGGAGTGAAACGTCGAAGACGGAGTGGCGAGCAACGTTCGAGATGTTTGGCGCATCGTACCAGGCAATTAATCAAAAGTAAAAGCGTATTATTATTTTTTAATTTATTTTATTTTTATTACTGTCGCCACTTACAAATGATAACGGCGAAAAGGAATGAAAAATGTGTAAGATCTTATGCAGTGCAAAAATATGGCCAAAATGATAATACTAAAAATCTATGCAATCGAAACTGATTGGTAAAATGATGAGATTAAATAAAAATTCTGAAAAAGATTAAGGGTCCAGGTTTCAAATCAGACTGACAGTTGTTTTTTTAAAAAAAAATCCTTTTAGTTGCTGTAAAGTCTGGGTATAGGCCAACCACAACCTAAAATGTGGTTTATAAAAAAAATAACTTTGTATAAGATTGAGTAATAGATAAGTTTCATATTCGAATTTTTTCTTCAAATAATAAAGTACAATTACATTTTATTTAAGAGAATATTCACCATTATTTGAAGTAACGTGTTGATATTAACCAGACAGTTCTTTTATATATTATGAGTAAAATTTCGTAGGTTATGATGGGTAAAAATTATCGACAAACAATTGAATTCATTTTCATTATAGAAATTTTTCTTCATTAAAATATTTTAAAACGATCAAAATAAGTTAATAATCTATTAGAGCAATATGGCTGGTGTAGTAGAAAAGAGAAAGTAACTTCCAAAAGTTTATCCTGCGTTAATGATGACATATGCGACCCTGTTTATCATGGTGGAGAATAACATTCTTTTCATGTCGTATATAGTCTTGCATTTTCATGGAGAGAGTAACATTTTTTCATGTCGTATGCGGTCTTGTATTCTTGTAGAGGAGAATAACATTTTGTGTCATGTCGTATGCTGTCTTGCGTTTTCATGGAGGATAATAACATTTTTTTTCATGTCGTATGCGGCCGTGAGTTTTCATGGAGGAGGATATACAAGACAGTCGACCTTATATAGTAATAAAGCACCTCAGAAATCATAAGTGCTATCTGACACACATGATTATTCACTTTGCTAAAAATATCTCAGCAAAATCATTTGGCAAACTCTGAAAATATAACGATATGGAAATAGAAATTGTAAGAATCTGGTCGTTAAACACTACCGCAATTTCAATAATAATATGAGCACTAGGAATCATTAATCAGTATAATTATGCAAACATGAAATAAATCCGTAGAAATACATTACGATATAAAGGATTGCTTTCATGAACTCCGCTAATAAAGTTTTGGTAAATGATTGCATCAAATAGTAAAACTGGAAATACTACTACTACTACTAATAATAATAATAATAATGGCATTAGAAAAACACTATGGAGATTTAAAAAAAGGTAAATGACGTGTATTACCGATAAAATATTGTATAATTGAAGAGAGAATAATAATAATAATAATAATAATAATAATAATAATAATAATAATAAGAAGAAGAAGAAGAAGAACAACAACAACAACAACAACAAATATATCTACTAAAAAAGATAGTTACACATATTGAAAATGATAATATAGAAGCTACACTATTTACGTTATTCGGACTATTGTACTCATCTTTGTTTTCATATTTATCACACCGTTTCGGCTGTTGTACGCTCCGGCCTTCTTCAGGTGGTTGGATTGTCGAACTGAACCCTTTATTTCGCTCACGGGGGTAGACTGTTCTAGTTTCACGTGCCATGTTTAATGGATGTCAGTTACCAGTTATCTCCTGTTAATTCCCCTCTTCGAGTTCTCCACCGCCTTAACCAGGTATTGAACTCACACACTTTTGGTCCTGTCACTGGATCTAACAAACACCTTTATCCATTGTGCCATGTGTCCTTAAGTTCAATACCTGGTTAACTGTTCTGAACTTCTATGCTTTTTCAATCATTTTATTTGACAGAAACGCCTAACAATTTCTTCATATGTAGATTCGAGTTAAGGCAATAGAGATTTGGTTTTACTGATGAATGTTCAGAATATTATGGATGGCCAGTGTGAGCAATATTTTAGAGACAACTGAAACAAAAATTACATTAACACTTAAGTTCACAAAGTGACAAATGAAATATCTGGGAAAAGTAACGAGGAAAGAGCGCTTGGAGAATCTGACACTAGCATAACATATTGATGTCAAGAGGAAAAGCGGAAAATAACGAGTAACCTATCTATCAAGCTTTTGTAAATGGATGCCAGAGCAGGCAGTGGTAACAGTGGTAGCAGTAAGACAAATAATGCTAAGAGCTACAAAACTTGATAGGACATTGTGAAGAGCCGAGATCATTCACGTCCTGAAGAGGCACGGTATATTGAAGAAGAATTTCGATGGCACAGACATATTTAATGCCTGGCAATATTTATTTTCCTTATCAGCGATTATTATTATTATTATTATTATTAAACAAAGAATGATAACTGTTATTTTCGTGAAGCGGATGGTAATTTCAAAGCTGGCATTAATATTTATACGATATTTCTAGGAATATTTACAGTTATAGGTTAATTGCTTTTACGTTAGCATATTAAAAAATCCAGATTAATATAGCCACGATGTCAATGCGGCAACTGTGAGTTTTGAACGCAATTATTACATTGTAAATCGGGAAAATGGCGTCTAAAACGGGAAATTTTGTATATTTTCGCACTTATTCATAATCGTTTTTCTATAGGCGTTCTCGATTTACCAAAAATATGAACCTCTGGACTCTCTATCTTTCCCTCTCTCTACACATACACACACAAGCAAATACACACACACACACACACACACATATATATATATATATATATATGTGTGTGTGTGTGTACAGAGATGGAAGAAGTAGAAGAGAATTCTATGAAGGAATTGAAATAAATATTATATTCACTTATCTCGCGAGACCCGTTTTTCTAGGAAGATAACTCCACTCTTTAAGAGCAAGATAAATCTATTGAATATATTAACATATATATGAAGAAAAAGGGGGGCAGGAACCGATCTTATCTCACCATCTATCCCTCTCTCTCGCTCCCTATTTTCTCTTTGTGAATATATCACTGACTCTATGTACCTCCATATTATTCTATCTCCTTTTTCTCCCCCACCTCTCTCTCACTATATATATATATATATATATATATATATATATATATATATATGTGTGTGTGTGTGTATGTATATACTAGCAGTAGATCCCGGCGTTGTCCGGGGATGTAACAGTAAGAGATAGATCAAGTATCGACTATCATAAAGACTGAAAAATAAAATTGACAAAGATTATTGTTTAAAGTTGACGAACACGCATGTCTTAATTAGTTTTTTTTTTTTTTTTTTTTGCGAATTGATCAATTGGTCAAACCCAAACTCAAACAAAAACATTGTTTTCAATTGTTATGACTCTACCGATTGAATAGAATTTTATGATAAACAATTGTCTTGTAAATGGAATTTTTAAAGCATTCTGAATGTAAAAATAAAGAAAAAAGTGTGCAAGACAATAAGAAACATTACCTGCCCCACCAAAAAAGTGAAGTTTTGTTGAAATCGGTTGAAAAATGTAGGAAATCCGAACCCATATATAAACGAACACACACACACACGAACACACACACACACACACACACACACACACACACACACAACCAACTTGGGTTTTATAATAAGTATAGCTGGATATGAGTTGTCCCCCTTTCATGCCTCTTAATCCGATCAAATATATAAACGAACACACACACACACACACACACACACACACACACACACACACACACACACACACAACCTGGGTTTTATAATAAGTATGATGTATGCATTGAGATAGATGGATAAATAGATAGATAGATCGATACCCTTGTAAACATAGCTGTAGATTAGAAACAACACACAAAACTTGTTAGTTGTTCATTGCAATGAAGCAGACCAGAATTTTGATATAAAATTACAACTCTAATTAAAACAATAAATAATTCACTAAGAGGAAAATGTCTACAAAGACTTAAATCCTTAGTCCAGCCATGTTAATTTGCTTCCAGATTCCTACACCCTTTTTACTATTCTTTTCAGATTTTTCGTTATAACCATATGGGATATTCCAAAGTAAAGATGATGCAACGAAAAATAATATGGATGAATTGGACTACATTGCAAAAAATTCTTTCAAATTTCTTTCAAAAATTTTAAAACTAACACACACACACGCATATATATATATATATTATAAATTAATTGATTTAAAATATGGTTATTTTCGCTATAAATTAATTAATCAATTAATTTATAATATTAATGCTCTGTAAATTTACATTGAGCACTATTTTGTAAAAATAAAATATCTATAAGAACACCGGATTTTATATCTTACTGTTCTTTCTTTTTATTTATATACATACATATATATATATATATATATATATATATATATATAACAAATTATGAAATGGAGAAAGTCCGACAATTATTTTAAGACATTTTATTTTATACATTCTTTTTATAGATACAAATATTTAAGTAAATGCATTTCCTTAAATATTTGAGCATTTGAGCATTTACTTAAATATTTGTATCTATAAAAAAATAATATATATATATATATATATATATATATATATATATATATATATATATGTATGTATGTATGTATGTATGTATGTATATGTATATTCATTGCCCGCCAACAAAAGTCGATACATTTCAGGAAAGGAAAATCTTGTCTTTCATATCTTTGTCAAATTGCGATAAAACAGTTTATTATGGGGGACCCTAAAGTGTGTTGTGTAACACAGAAAACCGATTATATTGACGTCTCTTAGGCAATAAATTGAAAATGCATGTGCAACCATCACATTGTGCACTTTGGCCAACTTTGCCCAGACAGTGGTTAGTTGTACTAATAAATGTCTGGAAGCTAAAGGCCGCCATTTTCAACATCTTATGTAAGGTGAATTTTATTTTCCTGAAATCTGTTTGGATTTTGGAGGCGGATTATATATATATATATATATATATATATATATATATATATATACGTGTGTGTGTGGAGAGAGAGAGATAGATAGAAAGAACAATTTAGAAAGAGAAACTGATGATGATGTCTATGTGCGATGAACAATGATGCTGTTATTAATAAGAGAAGTTCCACTTGAATACTTGATACATCGAGTAGCAAAGCCTCTGATCGGAAGATTTTGAGGTGTGTGGAAGTACCTCTTAATTGCTGTTGTTCCCAGGTTCACCCTGATCTGGGGTGCTAGCACCTATTAGCGTACCATTTATGGGTAAACACGCAAACTGGGGTCAAACATTATGAAAGTGTAGATATACATTTTTATAGTGTAGGTGCTACCAATACATTTTACATAGTAAAAAAAAAAAAACCAGCAATACGTTTTTTTGTTAGAAAAATAATTATCAATACATTTTTTTGCAACAGTAATTACTAATGCTCCCAATAAAATTTAATTTCGGCGTTAAATGACCCATAAGAAGTTGATATGCCGTGAAACCAACAAATCAATCGAAATATTTGGAAATTCATTTCTTCGAAGAGTCGAGCCAATAACAGCTTCCAATCTTGGATTGTTAGCGTGAAAATGTATTGAATTAAAACAATTTATTTCTCTCTTTATACAAGGGATGCATATGGGGACGGTTTCAATTGTCCTTTTCATCTTTATGAGAAAAGATAAGGACTAATAAATCGAAAAAAAATGTATTCATCATTCAGATTTTCTTGTAAGATTTTTTTCCGGTAATATATTATCCTTCCTTTAGCGGTGATTCAACAAAACTAGCGGTTACTTTGCGATTAAAATCTGAGCCATCATTTGTGGACACTCTCAGTGTAGACTGAAATGATGGCAAAAATTCCTTTGCATACGGACATTGCGTTCCTTTTAACGTGCATCCCCAGCCCTGCACTTTCTATGTTTGCCCCGCTGAACAGTAAAAGATGCCAATGCAATAATAGAGAATTGCGTAAAATAACAACTGCGCCGGGTTCCCTGTCATCAGTCGTTATTCAAAAGCAACTCACTGTTCTTCAGAAATCAACCACTCTTTCCAAGCCCTTGTCACAAATTTCTCTTTCTCCCCCCCCTACTTTTTCATTCATAACTGCGAGTCTTTCAGAAAAATGTGCTGTCGATTTCCTAAAATAATGACGTTGATGGTGAAGATAAAGAAACTAAAGAAGAACGTCCATCAAATAAAATAAACGACGGACACGACAATTGTTGGACAGGGAAGATCGTTTCTTTGGTGTTAGTTTTGTGGGGAGGCGGTTAAACTCTATTTGGTAATTTATTCTTTTGCCTCATTTTTTTTTAAATACTATTTATTTATTTAGATTACATTGACAAAGGTTTTTAATTTACTTTATTAGTTTGGATTATGTACTTCTTGGTTTATATATATTTTGTTTATTTCTTAAATAATTTGCGAATAAAATAACAAATAAACAGAATAAGTCGAAAAGAAAGGCGGCAAAGAATTGTGAATGGTGAAAATAATGAAAAAAAGGAAAGGCAAAAGACGGAGCTAAAAATATGAAAAATGCAACGAACAAAAGGGAAAATGAAAAAAAAAAAGTATGAAAAAGAAAATATAAAAGTTGATAAAGACGAGGAAGAAAAAGAAAGAAAATGGTGAAAAGATGCAAACAATAACTGAAGCGACAAGGAAAACGAAAAAAGAAAGAAAAATATAAAGAACGTGAAAGAAAGACAAAATGGTAAAGAAGAAGCGAAAATGAGAATGAAGAAGAAAATCAAAAAGAAAAGAAAATTAAAACATAACAAATCAGAAATAAAATAAAATACGAAACCAAAAAAGAAGAAAGAAAACAAAACACGAGAAAGACATGGAAAATAAAAAAAAAGAAAAAGAAAATATATTTTATATATAAGAAAAAAGGGATAAATAAAAACAAAGAAAGAAAAAAGGAAAAAAAAAACGAGAAAGAAAAAGACAATGAATTAGAAAGTAAAAGAACAGTTAAAACTTAGAAAGGAAGGAAAAATGAAAAACAAGGAAAATAAAAAGGAAATTAAAAAAAAGGACTGAAAAAAGTGATAATGATGGGAAGCACAGAAAAAAAGGCAAGAAAATGAATAAAAAAAATCTAGAGAGAATGAAAATTAAAGCATAATTAGAAGAACATAAATAACGAGAAAGAAATGAACTAAAAAAGACGAAAAGAAAAAATCGAAAGAGACAAGGGGAATTTAAAATAAAATAAAATTTAAAAATAATGAAAGAAAGGAAAACGAAAAACAAAAAAGAAATAAAAAGATGAAAGGCAAGTAAAATGAAGCAAAAAAAAACATAGGGACAATATTAAAAACAAGAAAGACAAGGAAAAATGAAAGAAAAGAAAGCAAAATATACAAATCGAAGAAAATGTTAAAAGCGAAAGTGACAACATAAAATGAAAGAAGAAATGCAACCGTAAAACGCCAAAAATAGAAGGAAAATGAAAAATAAGGGAAAACGAAGACAAAAAACTCCAGAGAGAGTGGAAGAAAGAAATATAAAAAAATAAAAGAAATATGAACAAGGAAAAATTTTAAAAGTGAACAAAAGAAATAAGAAACATTCTCTGTAGCACAAAATAAAAAAAAAACGAAAAAACAAACAAAATATAGACTATAAAGAAAGCAAAAGAATGAAAAAGAAAAAAAATAGGAGGAGAGAGGCGTAAATAACTCTAACAAAAAGCCGGAAAGAAAGAAAAAAAAAGATACATGAAACGCGAAAAGAAAATTAAATTAACCTCCTGTTATAATTCTCGATATTCTTTACAAAATCCAATGAAGGATCTTTAATATAATCGATCCTGATCAAGCATCTCGGCTCTAGTCACTTCCTCACCAATGTGACATGGCTTCTTTCTGGCAATTCTACCCATATTTACATGGCAACTGATCTGCTGAGCTTGCTTCCTGGTTCCCTGACTACATGAATATATGCGTGGTAATAAATTTGGCAACTAGGTTTCATTTTTTTACTGTTGGAGTAGCTAGATGCAACCGCCATTTCTACTCTCTTTCTATTTATTGTTTCCCTCATAATATTCAAAAAATTTAAATGCAACATCAATCACTATCTTTCGTCGTCTTGAACACACTTTCCACAATCCTCTCCAGTAAATTTTTCTCATTCTCTTTCACTACCTGTAATTCCTCTGCGTTACAGTAGTATTAGGGTTAATCGAATGAATAAAAAGCTGGAAAATGAACTACAATAAAATAAATAAATGAAGTGTCGTCTTGGGGAAGACGGTAAACTGAATCCGCGTCCTGGGTAAGACGATATAATACATCCAACATCAGGAGGCTTTGAGAATCATGGAACCACCTTTCAATTGCTGATGTTTCCAAGACCACCCTAACCCGGGATGGTAGCACCTGCCAGTGTCCCACCTATGGACAAATAGTTAAACCCTCAAAACGGGTCAAAACACTATGAAATTATTAAAAATAGGTTTTAATACCAGCAATACGTTTTGGGGAAAGAAAAAATATTACCAGTAATACATTTTTAGAAAAAAATATTACCAGCAATAAACAATCTTGTCAGCATTAAATAACATTTATAAAGAAAAAAGTCTTATAAATACGTTGTTAGAAAAGAGGATTTAGTGTCTGAATAAACTGATAAAGGATGGTGGTTAGAAACAGCTAAATTACGAAAGGGACGACAACCGAGTAAAAAAAATTATCAACAAAATCCAGCAGCCAAAAATTACAGAAAAAAAAAACAAAAACAAAGAACAAATAAAAAATTATGATTAAAAGATGTTGATACAATTGTACAGAGGTGATCTGAAATGCGAAACAACATTACAATCATCGCAAAAACAGAAAAAAATGCATATAAACTAATCATATAAATGTATAAATCATGAATTATTACTAAATTATAATTGCGCAGAGGTGATCTCAAACGGGAAACGTAACTGCAATCATTAGCAACACAGAGCAAATGCAGTAGAATCGATTATATATAGGTAAATGTCATGAAACCTAACAAAAAGCAAATGCTATTCGTGTACACAAACGAAAAAAATTTAAATAATAAATTAATTCCATAACATATACATAAATAAATAAATAAATAACTGCATTACAAGTATATTGTTTTTAGAAAGGATTGGATGTGAAACGTTACCGAGTTGGCATTTTTGCAAGTAACTTGTATTATAAACACAGTGCAACTTGTATCAGCAAAACAAGTTCTCCTATAAATAAGAAAATGAATTTCTTTGAATCTTTTAACGTTCGAGTCGATCATGCAATCCAGTCCACAGAGCGAAAACGAAATTGTAGCGAGAGAAAAAAAAAGGAATACAAGCTGTGTCAGATAACGAATGACACAATTTCTCCGGATTACAGCGAGAAATTGATATAGCGTCGGAAGATGGAATGTGTTAGAAACTTGCTTGACAACTGCAAAATTGTGAAATAAGAGAATGATAGTTTCCATAAACAATGCACGACACCGAACGTTCCAAAGGCACTCGCAAAGACATTCTTCTATCTCCGTGTCTCTTAAAAAAGTGCATGAGCATAGCTTCTCACAATGTCGTGTCTTTGTAGAACTAAGCAACATTTGGCACGTTATCATTTCGCTTTGTCAGCGCTCTACCATCCATTTTATTTTTTAATCTTCACTCCCAAACAAGGCGATAATGTCACAAAGACGAAGGGAGTAGCTGAGTGTCGCAGAAAGAGTGAAAGCGTCCGTGAAGGGAATGGATAATGACAGAACAGGTTTCATAAGGACAGAAGATGGCGATTGAAGTGGCATTTAGATTTTTGAAGATTGTAGTTGACATGAAAGCGACAATCTGGCAGAGGTTTCTATAAGCGGGAAGTCTGAGAGGAGAAACTATTAGAATATCAATTAAAGTTACAGTAAGCTCTTTCAAGAGTAAAACGTTGAGGATTAAATACGTCCTTCGAAAATTTAAATGCAATGTCAATCCTTACCGTCTGTTTTTCTCAATCCTATTCTTACATCATCTTTTTTTTCTGAATAACGTCTTCTTATTTTCTTTCATTCTCAGTAACTCCTTGGATCTTAGTGACATTATTACTTTTCTTAGAGTGGAATAATTAAAAATAAATAAAAATAAATAAAATCTTTGCAGAGTTATAAAAGAATCTAGAACTAAAAATTAAATAGGAAAACGTTTTTTTATTATAAAAAGCATATAAAACATTACCCTTTGCTACATATTAAAATTTTAGGATTATCAGAATTTCAAAATATACAATTAAAATATAAATATAGTTTAGGCAGTGTTTTCTTCCTTTTTCTCCCTCGCTGTGATCGAAATGCTGAGTTAATTACCATGTTGAGGTGAGAATTAATCATTAGTAATGGAGGACACTTTAGCTTAAGAGTAAAACCATGAAAGGTCCCACCTTATTTATATAGATCTCGAAAGATTCGTTTGGAAATGGATATTATTTACATTATTCGGAGTATTGTCCTCATCTTTGCGCCATATTTATTACAATGTTTCGGCCGTTGTACGCTCCGACCTTCTTCAGGGGTTTGGAATGTCGAACTGAACCCTTTATTTCGCTCACGGGGGTAGACTGTTCTAGTTCCACGTTTCCATGTTTAATGGATATCAGTTATCTCCTGTTAATTTTTAAAGTTCTCCACTGCCTTAGCCGGGTATTGAACTCACACTCTTTGGGTTCTGTCATTGGATTTAACCAACGCCTTTATCCACTGTGCCATGTGTCCTCAGAAATATAGACGGATATTGGAAATGGATAATCCAACAGTGTTTTAAAAATGTTTTCTAAGCTAAATTTATAAATTATTTCTCTCCGAAATGCACTAGCCTGGCCAGGATATGACACACGTGCTATGTACTATAGATGCAACCATATATACTTACTTAAACAGGTAATATCGGCACACATATATATACACGTACGTGCAAACACATTTATATATTTCAGTGTCAGGTTTTCAGCGGAGGCATTAGGCCAAACACTCAGTAGATATATTAATGTTTTCAAGAATATCACGTCAAGTGATGTTATGTATCCCGTAGCCCACTAAGGTTGTAGGATCTACAAACTGACTACGACCATAACAGCAGTGGTATGTCTACGATAAGATAACCGGGCAGAACCCTTACCTCTTAGGGTTGACTTTGAATTCACAGATTTCCTTCTCCTCGACTGGTTGACACCTCAAAGCAAGAGGGTCTGTCCCGATTTGAGATGACAATGTTTGCAATGCAGCATTATATGATTGCACAATATGTTTATTTTTTGATAGTCGGTCTCTTTCTATCCGTTTGTGTGCGAGTTACTTTGCTGATTATTTGAATGATATCGTTTTTCGCTTCAGTGATTACAACTCTGTTGCTTTCAAGGAATCTTGTTCTAATGTCGTTTGATTCATCTTCATCAGTGACAGCATCTGAATCATTACAGATATTTATGTCACAGTCAGATTCCTCCTTTTTATTTCCTGAGAGATCATTATTTCTTATCTCATTTATTTTAGTTTGTATCTCATTCTTGTACTCATGATTGTACTTTGTCTTGTATTTAATTTTATCGCATCTATTTCTGTCTTTGCGAGGATTTTATTTCGCATGATGTTCCTGCGGGCATTGACAAGAATATTTGAGGTAGGGTCTTATTTTAGCTTCTACCATATCTCTCCATATTTGGTATGCCTGATACGTGATGTTTTTTGTGGATTTTCAAGAGCAGTGACTTTTTAAATACTCTTCCCAATTCCAGTTCATTCGCTTTCTTTTTATTAATTGATTTAACATTAAGTCAGCAGGTCTAATTTTGGAGTTAATCTGGCTTCGGTGCCGAATGTTACATTGTTGATGGAATTGTTTGGTCCAGTGACCGATTTTTCAAGCCCAGACTGGGTCCTTTCTGAGGGACACTGCCTTTGTTTATTCGGGTGACGACCGATTCCGTATAAGTCTTTGTTTGTATTCAATGAGATTTGTATTTTTTTGCGTTTTATCCAAAACAGCCAAGTGGTAATTTTCTTCAGCCTAATATTTCTAGGCCAAGGATTATTATTATTATTATTATTATTATTATTATTATTATTATTATTATTTCCTTTGGTTTCTGGTGTATTTATTTCTGTGTCAAGGCCAGAGATCTAAGGTCAGTAATGACATGATGACATTTTCTTCTGAGCAGTTTAAAAAAAAATATCGCACATATTTTACATAGATAAAGCCCTTCGTAAGCTGTAGGCTGTATTTGTGAGTTCAATTGTATTCTTGGGATACAAAGGATTCCATTCATGAGTCTATTGCAATCTTTTCCAATCAATCCGAGTGCTCCAAATACAACTGGAATTTTTAATGTCTTCATGTGCCACATTTTTGAAATTTCGATTTCAAGGTCTTTGTATTTTGATATATTGCAGTCTGCAACAAGAATGCAGATTTTGCTTTGGCGGTCTCTACTCTATTGGCTCTTATTATTATTATTATTATTATTATTATAATTATTCCTTTGATTTCTGTTGAATACATATTTCCTTTCGGGTAACAACCAGAATTCTAAGGTCAAAAATGGCTTTATGACATTTTCTACTGATAATTTTTGCAAACAGAAAAAGAAAACACACAGAAAAAAAAGATCACACGTATTTTACATAGATAAATCTCTTCGTAATGTGTGAGCTGAACTTGTGAGTACAATTTTTGTATTTCTTTAAGCTATGGGCCACCAGGAGTCCCTTCCGTGAGTCTATCGGAACCTTTTTCATTAAATCCAAGGGCTCCAACTGGAATTATTTCCAATTCCAATTGGAATTATTATTATTATTATTATTATTATTTTATATTTTCTTTGATTTCTGGCGTTTACACATTTCTTTACGGGTCCCGTCCAGGGACCTAAGGTTAGAAATGGAATCATGACACTTTCCACTTTCAAAAAAAAAAATACATAGATAAAGCCCTTCGTAAAGTGTGGGCTGTACTTGTCAGAACAATTTTTTTATCTCCTTGAGGCATGGACTTCCAGGAATCCCTTCAATTAGCCTACTGCAATCTTTTCCAACCAGTCCTAGGGCTCCAACTACAAAAGGGATTGTTGATGTTCCCATATGCCACATTTTCGAGATTTCTATTTCAAGATCCTTGTATTTTGACATTATAATAATAATAATAATAATAATAATAATAATAATAATAATAATTATTATTATTATTATTATTATTATTATTATTATTATTATCTTTGATTTCTGGTGTATATCCATTTCTTTCCGGATCCCAACCAGCGACCAAAGGTCAGAAATGGCATAATGACAAGATTAAGATTATTATTATTATTATTATTATTATTATTATTATTATTCAGATTAAAATTACTGCTGGGATTCATTAGCATTACAGTTATTACACATACTGATTATTAATATTAATTGTAGTAATAAAATATGAAGCGGAAGGATTATTTTTAATTTAAAATATCAATGATCATTTACTTCTTGTAAGGTTTTTGAGAATAACAATACAAAGAAAAAACTAAATGAACAATACATCAAATTACGCAGACTTTGGAACCGAGAAGAAACCATTGATCGCTTTCCCGCTTTAAAATTCCATTCATCCCCTTTCTTCCAGGTCGATAAAACTCATGCTTCAACAGTATCCTCGAGAACGCATCAGCCAAGCATGGAAGCACGCATATCCCAACAGTATCGCCTCCACAGATGCCAGCTCAGTGCCCCTCCCCGCCCAAGCCTTCTGGATTCCAGTTAATCGGGTGCGTTTATTTGATCGAATATGACCTGATCTACTCGACCCGACCCGAGTGGATCCGACTTGACCCTCAACAGACCTAATTCGCTTGGGGTGACTCTCGCCGGCGTTGTATTGTTTTAATGATGGCGGAAATGAAGCGATGTTTGTCTGTCTCCCAACCATCGACCGCTCGGTTGAATATTGTTATTGGATGACGTAATTAATCAAGGGCGTGGGACAGGGAATATGGAAGGAAAATAAAAGTGGATGGCTAGTCGGGGGGAAAGAGAGTGAATGAGAAAGAAAGATTTGAAAGCACAGGGGAGTCAGCGCAAAGAAGTGGAGTAATATTTAAGAGGAGGAGTAAGCAAAAAAATAAATAAATAAATAAAAAAAGGGGAATATGGTAAGAGTAAGAATAGGGGGCTATCGGAAATAAAAAGCTATCCTAATTAAGAGGAATTCCTAAGAGGATATTTTGAGAGAGAGAGAGAGAGAGAGAGAGAGAGAGAGAGAATAACAGCAAGAGAAATTAAAGATGCGAAATATATTAGGGGAGAAAATGGTTGAAGAAGATGAAAGAAGAGAAAGAAAGGAAGATGCAATCAATTAAAGTGTGAGAAAAAAATAAAGGCGAAATGGATAGGAAAATAACAGGAAAATATGAGGCGAGGAAAAAAAGAAATAAAAAAAACAAAGAAATAAAAGCAATAAATGTAACAAAAACAAAGAAAACTTACCATAGACGAACAGATAGAAAGAATATCAAATAAGCCATGAAAACATATCAGATGAAGAGAAGAGAATGAAACAATGGTTGAATAAAGAAGTAAAATAGAAAGCAAGAAAAAAAACAATTTAAGGAAACAAAAGACAAGAGGGTCAAGCGAGAAATCAGTTAACTCCACAGAATTGGGAGAAAAAAAAAGAATAATAAACAATGGCAGAAGTTATGAAGATCGGGTGCTTTAATTATGTAGAATAATCATAAAAAATGAAAAAAAATGACTTCTGTATTGGCCTCAGGGATTTTCCCAATGTGTATTAGCGCGATATGGTATGTCCAGAATGCATATCAAGTGCTTGTGAAAAAGAAAAAACAAAAAAAAAACTGTATAGTATGTCGCTTTCGCCTTCGGAAAATCCCCCAAAAAAGAACCTTTGGAAAAATTAAACGAGGATGAAAAAGAAAAAGAAAGAGAAGAAATTAGTTGAAATCGACAAACAAGGAGGAAAAAAAGAAATAGTGAGAGAATGAAAAATATGGATGGATACAGAAAGCGGGCCTGTAATAAAGTCACAGGAAACAAGCAACAATTTGGGCCTGGTAAAAAGTTACAGGAAAAAAAATCACAATTAATTTATAGTGGTCGGTAAGAAATTCATCTATTTATGTCGGGTTTTTTTTTCCAGAGTTTATTGGTCCCCTCCGTTTTCAACAGAAATTCATGGCAAATCGATCCAACATCTAAAAAAGGTTTTCTGACAATTCTACATATTCGATATATATTTCATAATTGAGAAGTCTTAGGATCTCTTAGGACCAGACTTTATGAAATGAAAGCTTTGAGGACGGCATTTTTTAACGTTTACGCCAAAATGTTAACAAACCACGGAGATCATATACGTAGAGAGATTAAGCTGTAAAATATATTTTCTTACAATGCTACGGTCATATATTTGCTATATTTCATAATTAGGGAGTCGCAGAATCTTATCAGGCCCGACTTATATGCGAAGAAAGATTCAATTTGACATTACAATTTCAATTAAAAGTTCTTAGAATTTTCAGACTATTTACCAGACTGTGATATTGTCCACATTTAGGATAAGAGGCTAGCATTTTGTCCGTAGGTTTTTCTCCCTTGTTTGTTGACGTTGCCCTGTTAATTTTAACCTGTGGCTTTCGTTCCTGTTATTATTTACCGTGACTTTTTCCTGTGACTTTTCTACCTCGATTCCTATACGGAGAAGAAAATGAAACGGCAAAAAAAGCGAAAAAGATGAAAAGTGGAGCGAAGAAGATAAGGAAGAAAAGAGTAAGAAAAAGAGTAACATAATTGTCATATAGAAAGAAAATGAGTAACTACCGACACCGAGGTTCGAACGTGACACTCTGGACTTAGGAATATATGTTTTCCGCCAGGTGTATAAATAACGGTGTCAGACTACTGACTGAAGTGATTATTGAGTGACTATTGAGTGGAACTATCTAGTCGAATTAGTGTGAATTATTGTGCATCGATGGTCTGGATTTTGATTTAGGATTTACCGGACGTTAAGCCTAGTCGCACTACTAACAAGGTATTCACTGAAATGGTTAATTATTTTTGGTTGACTTTTCCTTCTTTATTCTTGTTAAGTATTTACTTGCGGTTGTAATTACTGTTTTATCATAACATTTCAAGTCTTGAGTTATAGTTAACTATTAACGGCCACCGTACGTCTAAAAAAAAAAAAACATAGAACACCCGTGAGGGATAAATGAAAAGAGAAAGTGAAACCTCCTTGAGATTAAGACAAAAATGTCAAGCCAATACACAAATGAAGCATGAAGCTTGTGATAATTCGTTATTATCGGCCAGAAAAAAGTGTATGTTTTTTAATCCCAAAGACACTCCAGATTAAAATGATAAGAGGCTTGCAATTAAAGTATGTGCATACAACATTGGTGCTTAAATTCGGTAAACGTAGATTCATATTTGCAAAACAAGAGAAGCATTTTTATTCGAAATAAGAGAATGCAATTGAATGTCAACCCATATATTCACCTGTTCACCTCTGTGTGTCTCGCTACCTGCATTCTCGTGTACCAAGACTAGCCAGCCAATATCAGCTGTCATAGATGTCAAAGATGGCAAGCTACTCATAGACAGAATAGAAACTCTGAATAGGCGAACCGAATACTGCGACGCTCTGTACAATTACGATCTCCATCCAGATAACTCTTTACTACAAGCGGAACAGTACACCACCGAAGGCGAAGACAGACCACCAATACCGGAGGTAGAGGTAGAAGCTGCATCAAGGAACTTGAAACCTGGGAAATCAACTAGAGTGGATAATGTACGCATTGAAGTGATGGAAAATGAAGATGGTGAAACTGTCAACGCCCTAACAGCTCTATGCCAGCGGATATGGGAACAGAAGTGGAGAAAAGAGTTGGGCCCCGTCAGCGGTGATACCACTACCAAATAAGGGTAATCGCAAGCAATGTCAGAATTATAGATAAATAAGCCTGATCAGCATCACCAGCTAGGTCACCCTTCGTATTATCCTCAACCCTCGGAAAACCAAAGTTGAGGAACAACTGTCACTATTTGAGGAGAAAAGTAAATGCAT
>CAHIKZ030004770.1:817500-845000 GCA_903632075.3 Acanthosepion pharaonis | reverse complement strand
GGAAAGGATGAGGAGAAGTATAGTGGATAGATCAAGGCAACTGGAGATGTCGATTGACATTACATTTGAATAGCTGGTGATTATAGCTCTCAGGGAAACTGGAATAGGAAAGGGAGTTCCACAGGCGAGAGGTGCGAGACATGAAGCTACTGGAGTAGAAGAGACGGCTACATTTAGAAGTTTCGACAGTGAAGGGGTGAGAGCGGGATGCCAGTCTCGTAGGGCGCTTGAATTCATGAAGTCTGGGAACCAGCTAATGCAGCTCCTCGGAGCAATTGCCATGAAAGTATTTGTAAAACAGACAGAGAGAGGCGACGGCACGTCTGTGAGAAAGTGACTGTAGACGAGATGCCAGAGCAGGGCCAATTATATTGCATATCCGCCTCTGGAGCCTATCAAGAACCCCGAGGCAAACAGAAGGGGCTCCAGACCATATATGGCAGCAATACTCCATGCAAGGGCGAATTGTTGATTTGTAGATCTGGAGGATCGATTCCGGGGAGAAAAATTTCCTGGCACGGCACAGGGAGCCAACATTCTTTGCGGTGGGCGAAGCAATTGACTCAATATATTTGTTCCATCTCAGGTGAGACCGAGCAGCCGCAGAGAAGTGTTCTCGAGAAGTTGAGCGTCAGACATTCTAATGGAGGGCAGAGAAGGATCTCTGTGGTGATTAATAGAGAACAGTTTTGTTTTTGAGGCATCAAAGTTGACCAGCCAATTCCTGCCCCAGTTCACAACCGATTGGAGGTCCTGGTGGGGGAGAAGAGAATAGATTCATGCCTTTCTCAAGGGTATTTGCGCATGTGAATATAACGAACCCGACTGGAATTGGAACTCAGCTCTCCGATTTCCAATTCCGTGACGTTATATATTACACTAAAAAACGGATCCAATCTTACAGTAACTGGTATACGCAAGAAGTCAACTATCAGACTTGACGTTGCTTAACTTCGGTGATCATTCGAGTAACGGCAAAAAAAAAAATAAAATAAAATAAAATAATGTAGAAAAGACAAAACAAAATGAAACTTTAAGAAATTTAAAAAAAAATAATAAAATAATAATAAAATTAATAATTTAGTAAAAAAAATACAAAACAATTATTGGAAAATGAGACAAAGAAATTAAAGAAAAAATAAAATAGAAGGAAATTCAAGGCATCTCTATATATAAAATTCTCAATATGTGTGTGTATGTATGTGTGTATGTGTGTGATCGAATTTGTTTATGGGTTTCCACAGTTTCGATTTCGTTGATTTATTATTGTTTTGTTTGATAGATAATTCTTCAGTGCCGGTGTTGAGTTCAAAATGGCTTGAAAAAATGACAACTTTGAAGGTGAAAAATCGAAAAAAACTAATTTTTTACACTTTGCGCAAAAATCAAAAGCAAAATTTAATGTCTGCAAAAAACAGCGTACAATCAATTTAGAGAGTTGAAATCTAACGCAAAAGATTATTAGAATTTAAGAAAAGAAAATATTATAAATACAAATTATCGTATATTATGATGATGGTCCATGGAAGACGTTCCTCTCTTGCAAGATTGAGAACACAAAAATGGACATTTTCAGTACCACCCTACATTCAAATTGTTACCCATCCACACCCATTTGGGGATGTACCTCAGTTGTACCCCATTGTTGTTACTAATATTGATTTTCGGGCGGGCTGATTTTAAACTTAAACTGCTCCATGTGAATAGCAAAAATTCTCAGTAATGAAACACCCGGTCGAAGACGGGTTATACTGCTAGTTAACAAATATGCCCCCAAAATTTAGAAAGTTTATTGATTCGTTTTATACGGCTTATTAACCTTTTATTTAAAGCCAGAAAAACATATTTTAGATTGTACGGATTTTGTTTTGAGAGGAAGAGAGGATAATTGTTCAGTGATACACGTCTTACTAATTAACCTATTGCTGGAGGCAGAAGAAATGGATTCATACCTTTTTCCGAAGAATATTTGCGGGTAAGTGTATATAACGAACCTAATTAACGATTAGCGATTCCGAGCCATTTTCCATGACACCGTATGCACACCCAAACTTATATCACCTGGTATTCCCAAGCGGTCACCCGTCTAGATACTAACCTGGCTAAACGTTGCTTAACTTCAGTGATCATACGGGAAGCGAAAAAGAGAGACCAAAAATGAAATGCTAAAAGAGAAAAGAAGCAAAAAAAAAAAACCCAAAAAAACAGAGAACTGAATAGAGAAAAAAAAAGTATTCTAGAAAAAACGGCAATGCGAAAGACAGAAGACAGAAAAGAAGAAACAGTAATGGAGAAGGAAGACTGAAAAGAAGTACCAAAAAATAAATAAAAAGGCAGAGAGTGAGAGACAGAGACAATAGATTCAAAGTCGGGAAAACGAGACATAGGAGCGAGTGAGAAAGTGTTAACATCTTAGAGAATAGCGTGATGAAAAGAAAAGAAAAAAAAGGACGGAAAGAAATGAAAAGCGAGCAAGCACACTCATCGGTATCTAGAAATGAATGAAGATATTTTCTAAATAGAAAGGCGACTATATTTGTCAAGGGTGAAGAGACGACAAAATAAACATAATTGGTGAAAATATGCGAAATCAAAGAAATCAAAGAACTAAGCCAAAATAATAAAGGCAAAGGGTATCGGCCATAGTCGAATTATCCCCAGGAATGTCCATTCATGTCTAACGGCAACAGTCATAGAATAACTGTCGAATGACGCCATAAAGGGATTTTGAGAATTTCTATTTTTGTATTTCGTTACTTTATTTTTTTACCATTCCGCCATCTCTATTACAATCATCATTATCATCATTGTTATCATCGTCGTTCTCGTCGTCTCATCAAGTTTGTTTTGTTCGAAGTACTGTACATCCTCGATTATCCGGACACTTTGTGTGAAGGTTTGAGAAAATATGTCTGATTAATTAACAAATCCGGATAATTGAATAATTAAATTATCTCAAAAACAAAAAAAAATCGGTTTTTGCTTAAAATATAGTGTCTATATTTTTCTCTCTTAAAATTCTATGTTTTACGCATTTTCTCAGTTAAAATCCATCATTTTATGCTGATAGAATTAACAACAAATGACACGCGATGGATTTAAGCACACGTGTCATAAATGATACCATATTCGTTCTCTTATATGACAGTGAATGTTGGAAAATTTCCACACAGATGAGGGAGAATCTAGAGGGAGCAGAAATGTGATTCTACAGAAGGCTGCTGAAAATTCCATGGATGGGGTGAATAACCAACGAGTCAGTCTTAAAGAAAATAGCAACAGAAAGAACCCATACGCCAAATCAGCAAAAGACAGCTGAAATAACTTGGTCACCTATTGACGTGGATGGGCCAGGAAGACTTAGCCCTCACGGGCCATATTGAGGGCAATGAGATAGCGGAAAGCAGTGAACCACTTATTTGACGGTCATGTGCGAATAGTGGGCGGGATGTGAGTCGGGAAACTTAGCAAGGGCTAAGAACTGATAAAAGCGATACAAGACAGAAAGATGTGGAGAGTCTGTGTCTTGAAACGAAGCAGCATAAAGAAGAAGAAGGAGGAGAAGATGAAGAAATCGAAGAAGAAGAAGAAGAAGAAGATGAAGAAATCGAAGAAGAAGAAGAAAAAGACGAAGAAGAAGAAGAAGAAGAAAAAGAAAAAGAAGAAGAAGAAATCGAAGAAGAAGGAGGAGAAGAAATCGAAGAAGAAGGAGGAGAAGAAATCGAGGAAGAAGAAGAAGATGAAGAAATCGAAGAAGAAGAAGATAAAGTAGAAGAAGAAGAAGAAATCGAAGAAGAAGAAGAAGAAGAAGAAGAAGAAGAAGAAATCCCTTCAGGGCGTAAGTGATCAGTGCTTTCTACACACTCATTTTCTGTGAATTTCTATGACTTCCTGGGAATTATAGCGAAGTAGCTACACATTGATTTTCCAGAATTTTGAATACAACGATATATTTCTACGAGGAAAGATGCCAAACAAAACAAGAGAACTCAGTCTATCCAGTTATTTAAACTACAGGTGTTGGGAGAAGAAACAAATTCATACCATCAGGGCAATGTGGGTAGACCGGGATTTGAACCCAGATCGCCGATTAGACCTTCGGGGCCGATATTGTTTGTTACCAGTTATTAATGCAAAGTTAGACTTTCTGTCGTTGTATCGAGTATAACTATCACATTTTAAAAAAGCTCGAAGCGTCATGATAAAAATGATTTGGGAAAAACAGGAATACATTTCTTCTCGTCACAGTTATGTCAAAATCCTAAGTAGTAAAGTAGATTGTGCTCTCGTGACTTGGGTAAGAGTCAGTCTAGGAGAAGAAGCGTTATGTATTCAAAACTGGCTGATATCAACGACAAACAATTCTACCATGTTTCAAAGTAAAGACATGCATATACACTGATAATAAAGTGAAAGGAATCTGTGGAGAGCCACAATCGTCAACTTTCTGAAAGGACATGGGATTAAAAAAAAGTTAATAAACAAAACAAAGTTATCACTAAGTGATAATAATAATAATAATAATAATAATAATAATAATAATAATAATAAGAAAAAACTTGCCTACTAATTGATATGGCTTGTCCAGCGGATTGTAACATAGCAACCAAGGAATTTGAAAAACTATCAAAATACAAAGACCTGAAATTGAAATAGAAAAAATGTGAAATTGAAAACAAGAATAATACCAGTGGTAATAGGTGCACTTGGAATTATAAAAATGGAACAAAACAACACATTGAAAGAATCCCTGAAACCCCAGCTTAAGAGACATACAGAAAATTGTCTTATTAAGTACAGCACACACACTAAGGAGAACTTTGTCTATGTAACGCTAGCAACTTCATCGGAGATAAAAAAAAAAAAAAAAAAAAAAAATTAACATGAAATGTGGCCATAACAACACACCACGACCTGCCTTAGGTCTTTCCGCAGACTTGGTAGGTAGTATGTCCATAGCAGAAATCGAATGATGATGATAATAATAATAATAATAATAATAAAATACTGAAAATTGTACACACAGGTAGAGCTCAGCAATTACGAAGAGATTTATTTATGTAAAAAGTGTGTGATCCTTGTTTTTTGATAAAGATAATCAGGAGGAAATATCATGAGGCCATTTATGACCAAACTCTCTGGTTGGGACCCGTAGGGAAATGTATATACAACAGAAATCAAAGGAAGAAAATAATAATAATAATAATAATAATAATAATAATAATAATAATAATAATATAATGCTTAGAGAAGACCGCAATTTAAGAAAAGACAGAAAATCCTCGTTATCCACTGTGCCTCAAGGACACATGTCACAGTGGATAAAGGCGTTAGTTACGTACAGTGACAGGACCCAAAGTGTGTGAGTTCAATACCTGGTTAAGGCGGTGGAGAACTTGGGGAGGGGAATTAACTGGTGATAATTGATAACTCACATCCATTACATATGGCACGTGGAACTTGAACACTCTACCCCAGTGAGCGAAATGAAATAAAGGGTTCAGTTCGACATTTCAACCACCTGAAGAAGGCCGGAGCGTACAACGGCCGAAACGTTGTGATAAATATGGCAACAAAAATGAGGACAATAGTCCGAATAATGTAAATAGTACACAGAAAATAATAATAATTGTGAGGTTGTAATATTTTTTGGAGATAATAATTGTTTAGCGATACTAGTCCTACAAATTAATTTATATCTGAAAGGAGAAGACGTGTATTCATAACTTTCCCAGGAGCATTTGCGCGTAAGTGAATATAACGAACCCAACTGAAATCGGAATTTCTCTCCCATATTCAATTCCGAGCCGTTATCGATTTTACCATCCACCCGTCCAAGTTTACAGTACCGGGTATTTTCAAGCGGTCACCCATATAGATATTAACTTAGCTCGACGTTACTTAACTTTGGTAATTATACGTGAACCGGTGTTTTAATGAAACTCTAAACTATGATACACAACGTACTACATGATACAGTTAAGAAAAATGGTACTGTGATTGTCAGCTACATATCCAACGAATTCAAACAATAAACATGGTTTGTTGACTTCAGTCTCTTCAGGTTTCAGGTAGAAATTTGGAAGTAGCTCCTAAGACAAAAGAAAATCAACTCAGATCACGTTATTACTGCTAATATAAATCAATCAGTCAGTTATGTGTCATACATGATACAAGCTTGGTCGATCATGTCCCTTTTGATTCATGACTGACTAGGCAGAATATTTTCCAGGGGTAGGTTGTCATTGCTTTCTGCGGTAAACAGCTTGTCAACCAAGGCTATAAGACCAAGTCTGTCCTGTCATTGATACCATAGCTGGAGAGGGACAGAAGAGACCAATTCATACATTTCCCAAGAGTATTTGCTCGTAAGTCAATGTAACAAACCCGACTGCAAACATCGTGCATTGCTCATAAAGGATGAAGTAGAGCTTGATTTTCATTCAATTTACCTTTTACTTTTATTACCCTACAATGACAAAAGAACACCATTAAGCACCTGATGAACTCCAGAAAATATGGGACTGAAACATTGTCTCGATATTAACAGATATAATAACCAAGATGAAAAAAAATAATTAGTTGGAGGTTTTCAATTCAGTTGTCGTTCTCTGAGAACGATGGCCACCCAAGGCTATAGAACTCAGTCTGTCCTATGTACATGAAGTCGACTTATACACTAGTATACACAACATATATCAAAGTAAAATCAACTGAACTCTTAACATTGTTTTCATGCTAGAACCAACAGTCCGTTAAGTGCCATACGTGATACACGATTGGGCGATCATGTCTCTTTCGATTCATGACTGACTAGGTGTTTCTCGCAGTAGGTTGTCCTTTGTTTCTGCGATAGACTGGTTGACAGCCAAGGCTATAGGACTCACTTTTTCCTGCTATTTAACCCGTATAGTAATAAAAGTAATAAATAGATGGTTAAAGTTTCTGCCATTACTCTTAATAATATTATTTATCGTTTATGTATCCTGTTTGCTCTGTATGTTAGCTTTCGTGGCTCTCCACAGCTTCCTGTCCTTTGTAGATTTGTACAGCTTTTCTCCCATTATCCTCCATTTAAGTCTCCGTTCTCGCGCCCATTTACTAAACTGTGTTAGTTAGCTTACTCATTTCCCATTACTAACAATCTCAACAAAAAAGACTCATATTTCTGCTATATTTAGCGACGTTAATAACCAAAACAAGTGAATCAACAAGAGAACGAGGAATGCTGTAACAACAAAAACAATAATAATAATAATAATAATAATAATAATAATAATAATAATAATAACAAAAACAACACCATTCCTGCCTATTCAAACCCACCAACAAAACACTCAATAGTTCAGGAATCCCAAAAACGACATTGAAATTAGCGTGGTGGATGAACGGGAAAGTACGGCCCCTACAGAAAAGCGGAAACTTCTAGAAGCGGGAATGTCTTGGACGGGGTGAATATTTTGGAAGAACGGGGAACAGTGTGCAGACGGGAATAAATTATTTTTTTTGTCAATATCTCGCGCGTCGCGAGTCATTCACCGAGCATTGCTTAGCCACCGCCAAGTGTATAATGCCAAGTATCGACAGCGATAGAGAGCGACAGGTCATTCTTTTGAATAGTAATAAAGGGGTTAGGGTTAGGGTGTTTAACGTGGAAGAGGCTGAGGAGAGACAGGACGCTCTCTCAGAATTTGACGATATGATTCATCTAAATATTTGTTTCGCCACGGGAGAAAATATGACACGTTTTTAACCACAAATAGTCTGGGCTTTGCGGAAATTCTTGAGTAAGAAAAAAAAAAATACCGAAAAATAATTTCCACCCATACACATTTCTTTCCTCTCTTGAATCATTCAAAGACAAAAATGCCAGAATTAATGTTTTGGTTGGATCAGTGGAAAGCGTCCAAAATTCCTTCCGGGGAAAATAAACATGAAACTAAATGAAAATTAAAAAAACCCAAAAAACAAACAAAAAAACAAACAAAAACACAACAAACAAACTGTTTGCTAAATACGGTTAGTGTAATGAGACATGCGTGGGGGTGTTGAATAATTTTCTGCTTGATCCACATCAAAAGATTTGTCCAAATAACTAAACATCAAAAATATTGGGCGGAATCCTTTCTGTGTGGGGCTGAGATTTTTTTCAGCATTCTCTTTTAGGTTTAGATTCAGGGAGAGATGGTTTAGTTGTGTGTAAATGAAACAAACTGTTGATAGAAATTTGATTTAACGATGTAACTTCAATTTAACAGTAAGTAGAAATTTTCTGTTAAGTTCTTGCTTGAAAACGCAACATTTTGAGTCGGCACATGAATAAATATATAATCATTATTAAAAAAAACAAAAAAAAAAACAAAAAAAACATAGAATATTTAAGAAGTAGTCGAACCGCAGACGACATTACATCCTCAATGTAATCTCCACAACCTTTACCTTAGCTGAAGAGTATATGTTTCACCAGAGCTACATACGATTATTTTTAATCCATACTTGACCTTCTCCCAGACTGGTTGCCGACTAAGGCTAATGAGTCCAGTCTGATCGAAATATTTTACGGTTAGCGGTTTTTAATTTTCTACCAAACTTTGTAAACGACTCGGCTTGATTCAAGGAGGTTATTTTTGATTATCTTTGACAACGCTGGAGGGGAATATTGCAAAACTAGCAGAGAGGCATCAACCATAAGTCATGGATTGAGTAAAGGAGCGCTAAAGTAGAGTTTTTTTTTTTTTTTTATAAATATGTCTTTGTATATTTATGTCATATGATCTTGTATATTTATGACATATATCCTATATTAAGACCATTGAAATTTCATAGAATTTGGGCTCTTCACTATGGTATAATGGATAGCAAGTTGACGCGCTAGGGTAACTACGACTGAGTTATGAGTTCAATCCTTACGTTCGGCCTTGTGCCAAATCCAACCTACGCTTGTAAAATCATAAACACTTCAAAGTGGTGTAATGTCTCGGTAGATGAATTACGACTGAATAGTGAGTTCGATCCTCTCTGGGTGCTCCACACTTTCGGCCTTGTGTCACATCTAAGCTTCGCTTAGAAAATCACCATGTACCATAGAATTTAGCTCGGTATGTGCAATAAATAAATTGCAATACACAAAATATTTTACCGTCCTGGGTATGACGATAATTTACATACGTGTCCTTGGTAAGACGATAAACTACGACCAACAGCAAGGCCTCTGATCAGGAGGTTTTGAGGAGCTTGGAATCACCTCTTAATTGCTGGTGTTCCCAGGTCCACCCTGACCCGGGGTGGTAGCACATTTTAGGGTCCCAAATATGCGCAAATAGTTAACCAGCGTGAAGGAAAAAAATATTAACAGCAATAAAGTTTTGTAAATAATTATTAACAGCAATACATTATTACCAGCAATATATTTTTGAAGGAAAAAAATATTCCAGCAATACATTTTGTAAGGAAAAAATATTAGCAGCAATACATTTTTGGAAAAAAATATTACCAGCAATAAAAATTTTATCGGCATTAAATAACCCATTGAGATGTTGATATGCCGTAAACCAAACCAACCCAAACCAAAATATTTTAACAATTTCTAATACAATTTCTAATAATATTTAATTATAAAAATACAATAGGATTTTTTTACAAAACCGAAAAGCTACGGAAGCCCACCAGAGTAAAATAGGAAGCAAAGACGTCTATAGGTTAAAATAAAGATTGAGAACCCCTGATTTAATCGTATCTGGGAGAAAGGGATTGATTTAAACCTTTGCCAGGGTTGCTTTTGTATAATAATAATACGACATCTAAAACGAAACTGCTATCTTTTAATCACCATAGAAAACCATTCTTCCCTTCCATCAGTATGGCTGATGCTAACATTCTTCATAAGAAATCATTTCGCTTTCTTGGTTTTCTACTAATCGAGTGATTATATGGAATCAATTACAATGTCCTACTAGGAAATTTTCTTCGCTGTATCGTTCCAGAGATTTTTTTTTCTTCGCAGTATCCATCTTTCATATTTATAAATACAACATTCGTCCGTGTTTTGAATACTACTGCCTATCTGATTGGTTGATTTTATTTTTGTTTATAAAATGGCATATCAACTTTTATGGGTTGTTTAATGCTCAAACATTTTCTCCGCCATTTTCATTTTATTTATTCTATTTTTGTTCCTTTTTCGTTGAGATAATATTATTCTAGTGAGACAAGTCTTACTAACTAACCCATAGCTGGAGGAGACGAGGTGGATTCATTCCTTTGCTGGTATTTGCTGTTCTCCGATTAACAATTCCTAGCGATTATCCATGACCTTACCCGGACATCCAAGCTTACAGCAGCTGATCATATCTAGTCTGTTGCTGCTGAACATATCTCGAGATTCCTCAAAAAAATCCAAAGAAGGCTCTGTAATGTTATTGGTCCATGCATGGCATCTCGATTTCAGTCATATTTCCGTTGCTGTAAACTGGCTTCTTTCTAGTTTTTCTATAAATGTTTTCATGGCAACTGTTTTTATGATCATTATTCATTGCTGTCTCGACTTCATGAATTTAAGCGTCCGGCGAGATTGACAACTAAGATCATCTCCTTTTATTCTTGCATTAGTTAGATGTCATTGTATACTTTACTCAAATAATTTCTTTTCCGACCTTTCTCTACTGTGGAACTATTCGATTTTCTTGTTTATCTGCCGCCAACAATCTTCAAAAATCTAAACGTAGCAACAGTTGCAATCCTCTGTCATCATGAATAATGTTATTTTATTGTTTTTTTCTCATACGTCAAGTTGTATCATTCTCATTAACCCCAGTACCCCCTTGGGACTTAGTGGCATTATCCACCTTCCTTGGGGTGAAATGAATGTAATGAACTGGATTCATATTCGAACTCCGCTCCTATATTTCTCATTCCAAGTCACTATCTATCGCACTACCTGTACATAGATTCGAGTTATCCAAAAAGTTGCAAAAGAAACGGCACACACTGAAAAAAGAAAACATTTTTTTTTATTAGAAAAAAGGCCGGAGAGATTTTGCAGATGTTACTATCGAAATGTCATGTATCTTTAAATATATTTTATTAAATAAGTACAAAATTATTCCTAGAAGTTATGACCTTTTCTCCATGACGCTTTTTCTATGGTATTTCCGGTTTCTGGAAAAAATACATGAAAAACGTTGACGTGCATCCATTTAAAGTAATGGACGATAGGTGACTTTAGACAGATAACGGCTTGATCACATTTTTCTTAACTTGTTCAGGTCGTTCGGCTGAAGAAGTCTCACAGAAATCAGAAGGCCCTTTGCATTAGCGAAGTCTGTCTTCCACAAAATAAGCAGACTCAAGACATAGGAAAGATCGTTAGAAAAAATATAGCTGCTATTTAATATCTATTCTCCCACAGGATGCGATAGATAAATTGTCGTCTATATTATGCAAAAATGAAAATAAAACTGACATCTCATTTTAACAGATATATTTACCAAAATTACAGAAAAATAAATTGGAGTCTCATGCAACTTTTCTGGATCGTCTCCTTGTTTAAGTTAGTAAATGCTGCCATAATCCTTGCCTTCAGTTCATCTTTGATGCTACAAGGAGATCTCGGTCAACTGCAGCACACACATAATAATCAAGGGAGTTAAAATCTGGGGAATTAGATGCCCAATTGTAAGGGGTGCTGCGGCCGCAGAAATTGTCTGACATCCATTACTGAATTCTCCTGCTTGTGTGGCATGGTGCAGAGTCCTGTTGCCAGATATAGAGTCATATAGCAGCCACCTTCTTGACCCAGGATAGCACTACCTCCTCAATGCACTTGGTATAGGCCTCCCTTTTGCAAATGAGGCTGTGCGGGAAGATGAATGGGGGTGTAACGTAGCTATCACTAGTAATCACTCCAAACACCATGATGCAGACTGCATATCATCCAACTCTTTCCGAATCCTATGCACTCTCTTCATATTGGCAGCCAAACTCTCTGAAATGCTCGTATTGGCGCTTTTTGCGTATTGGAACTTTCACAAACACGGTCCTAACTGACCCTACTATACTATGCAGTCCACAAAATAAAATAAAAAATTAAAAAAAAAAACAACGCGTATGCGCGAAATTAAAAATCTAAAATGGCTTAAATTTATCGATCGCACCCTGTATATGAATGTTGATGAATTTGTTTATAGACACAAAGTTGCTTGCGGTTCCTTACTGGAAACCCAAGTATATATATTTTCTCATATTCCAAATTCAGGAGAAACCCAATATAACTGAACAGGGGTGTAACCGTACTCACCCCACTTGGCCAATTGAGCTATGGAAAAGATATTTTAATTGGAACTTTTGAATTCAGATTTGTCCTTCAAGTAGACCACTTGCTCTCCAAAGCTATAGGTAGTTATTTACGCTTCGGTTTACCCATAATTTTAGCTGTAAGGCTTCGTTTACCCATTTGTGTTGAAAATTAGCGCCATGTTCGTCAGTAAAGACACCTATCATATTCTATAATCTCCTTTTTCTATGTGCTAGAAAGCAAAAGTCTGAGGTATCCTGGCCGAGATAGTCTTCCGCAACGACTCTCGTTTCAGGTAGGCCATACTTGAAAGAGCAGAATTTTACTTGAACATGTTCTGGCGTTATTTAATCCAGACGTTGAAAACCTTGTCTTTCTCCTAGATGTAAATGGTGGCATTAACATTCTTAAAGTTTTGAGTTAGAATGACTTATGTATTCTTGTATTTTTTCTTCGTCTTTCTATATTGTGAGGTATTTTAACTATGTACACTATTTACATTATTCGGGCCGTTGTCCTCATCTTTATTGCCATATTTACGACGTTTCGATCGCCGTACGCTCCGATCTTCTTAAGGTGATATTTCTTGGAATTTCGAAACGAACACTTTATTTAGTCCACTGGGGTAGATTGTTCATTTGGTATAAAATCTATAAATCCTAAAATTCACACGCAGATGCTCCCAAAGACATAAAGCTAAAAGCGTTGGTTGATTGATCTAGAAGTGACTTGACCCAAAGAATTGTGAGTTCAGTACCTGACCACAGCATAGGGAACATGCGCTTGGAGACTTATCAAAGGAATTAACTGAAACTGGGATATCCAAAAAATATTGTACGTGGAATTAGAACAAGCGACCCCCGTGGATTGAAAAAGGGATTTGTTTCGAAATTACAAAAAAAAAATATCACCTGAAGAAGGCCGATGCGTACAATGGCCGAAACGTTGTAAATATAATGATAAAGATGACGACAACAATCTGAGTAATCTAAATAGTTCTTTCTTGTCTTCTGTGACGGATTCCTTCAGGATATGGATGATCATGACTCTCCACAATATCCTCCCTTTTGTAACACTTAGTAAATGTTGTCTTTTTGCTATCTCCCCTCTCTTGTTTCTCCTTCTAGTCTATCCTCAATATTCAGCGACAAAACTACTACTTTGTTACTTAACTTTTTTCTTTTCAGTCATGAGAAAAGTTTTCAACTTTCGCTGTCAAAGAGAATGAGAGACAATACTCTCTAGTATTCTTTTATATATTTTTTCAATTCTGTAGAGGCTTATGGCCGCATTACGTTGAATCACCGGTTCCTGTACGATCATCGCTGTTAAGCAACGTCGAGCCTGGTTAGTACTGGGTGACTGTTTGGGATTACCAGGTTCTTTAAGCTTCGACGTGCGCGTTGAGTAATGGATAATGAATTGTTATTCGGGGAGCCGAGTTCCAATTTCCGTTTGGGTGTTTATATTCACTTACGCGCAAATTCCCTTAGGTAAAGGTATGAATCCACTTCTTCTCCTCTCCAACTACGCCTTAGTTAGTAATACTTGTATCAGTAAACCAAAATATTTTGGCAATCTAAAAATATTTTCTGGCTTTAAATAACCTGCAACGGTTTAATAAGCCGTAGAAAACGGCTTACCAACCCCGTAGTTTTGTCTTGTTCTTGGCTTTCCACAGTTATATACACTTTGTAGCTCTTTGTTTGGTTATTTAGAGGCATATCAACACCTTATGTGTTATTTAATGCCGAAATTTAATTTTCATGGAAGCAGTAGTAATTTTCTTTACAAAAATATATGTTTGGTTATTTTTATTTTTTAATTTTTTATATAAATGTATGTATCGGTGATTTATTGAGACACTGCCTCTAGGTAGCTGGCTCCGTTCATATGTCAAGAGTTATTCCAGCGTTTGATAGGTCTTATTTTTCTTCCTACTAGGTTGATAACAAACCACTTCACTCACAAGAACTTAGTCACCGATAATCCGACAGCAGCTTATATATATATATATATATATATGCCCCTGACCAAACACACAGACATATATATATATATATATATATATATATATATATATATATTAAGCGTTTCACCACGAGCAAGGCCGGAAGCCACTAGGACGCAAGGGGTTATAGAAGATTTGGAGCAAGATCATATAGGAGTGATAGAGGAAAGGATGTGGAGAAGGATAGTGGATAGATCAAGACAACTGGAGATATAGATTGACATTACATTTGAATAGTTGGAGATTACTTGCTGCCATGTGTGTATAATTTCGCTCTACCGAAAACTCACTTTTTTTTTTTTTTTTAAACTTTATTTTTTAATTTTTTTTTTATTTTTTAAAATTTTTTTTCTCCTCCCACTAGTCAGTGTGTTTCACTATCGTAACACATTTATTTTTGTCCTAATCATTCTAACCTAAATTATAATCCTATTTGATGGTTTAGTTAGAAATCCCGGTTCGAAAGAAAAAAATAAAAAAAAAATTAAATGTCTTTGACTAGATGCGAAAGTGTCTCGTCAGTATTCTCATGATATGCGGGTCAGGGTGGACCTGGTAAAAACAGCAATATCCTGAAATCCTTGCAGCCGGTTTTAATTTATCGCCATACTCAACACGTTGTAGCTCTTAGTAATCACTGTTCTGCAAATCATATTCACAACCTCGTTAGGTATGTTTCTAAGCCCCTTTCCTCATTATGTCAGTCAGTTGTGTATCTTTCGATACATGACTGACGAGTCAGATTCTTTCCCGAAGTATGTTTCCAATTCTTTCTGCGGTTTTTTCAAGGCTATAGAAACCGGTCTGTCTTGTTAATCCTCCACTTCTCCCACCAGATATTTACCCATAAGGGGAGAAAAAGAGATTCATATCTTTCCGAAGGGTATTACGCCGTAAACGAATGTAATGGATCTGACTGGAATTCGAACTCGACTCGCTGATATCTCAATCCATGCCGCTATTCATTACTCCACCACGCCTCCACCTCATTATGCACCTAAGAAATTTCAACTGTTACTTTCTGATGTTAAGTGTCCTGATTGTTTCAAAATTCTTTAAAACTTCCTCGTTGCTCACGCATTCAATCTATGGTATTCTCAGCATCATTCTGTAAAAACACATTACTGTTGGCTCAAGTTTCTTCTTCATATGTGCAAGAATTCATATGTGCAAGAATATGGTCAAGAATTCATCGCCACAAAGTCCTGGTTGAAGCGTGTTTCTAATTTTGTGAATATCACGATCTTTTTCGTTTTCTCTTGACTCGAAAACCACATTTTTCTTCCTGTCTAACAATGGGATGCAGAAATAAATATTTGGCATTAATGGTTACACGATAGCTACAAGTTGTGGAAAACAAATCTCATAGTAAAATCAAATTCCCACTTTGCATGTTTTCCCAATTAAACTCACAAATTGTTATATCTCGTACAAGATATAATAAACAAAGTAAACCCGAGTGTGGTTTTCAATAATAATTTTATAATCGGATGTAGGTATGTCAAAATACAGAGACAGAGTCAGGAGTAAGCTAACCGCAATGGTGTTAGTAAACGAAGACCTTCTTTTTGTCGCTCTCCTTACTGTTTCCTGTGGTCGTACTTTATCGGCCACCAGACCGTCCATTATCGTGAATGGGGAAGTTGGGTTATCTCATCACAACACAAATAAACTCTAAATGACTGGTTTCCACCCTTTTGTTTCACCATGGACCGGGTTCATGATGGACAATCTTTTCACGGCCTGGGAATGGGACATATATGTAATTTATGTGCATTTCGATAAAGAGAGCAATAACAAAGAGATGAATATATTAAACAGAAGAAAAAGTGTATAATCTTTTGGCTCTCATATCTTGGCTCCAGCCCGACATCACCCTTGCGGGCTTAGTTTCCCTGAATCAATCCTTATTACACTATTTTCACATCAACACACTATTAAAGTATAAAAATGATTTTTATAGCAAAAACATACCAGCAATACATTTCTAACAAAGAATATTACCAAAAATACATTTTTGTAAAAAAAAAAATTATCAGTAATACATTTAACTCTCAGTAAAAAAAAAACCCTCTTTAAAAAATCGGGCAATAAAACCTGATCTACAAACTGATTTCTGACAGAGAATACATATTCTATTCATACGAACCTACCCTAAAAATCATAACGGTATTAAATAACACTGGGCAACAAAAACATTTTTTTTTAAGTTGTCTATATTTTTCAAAATGATTTACGACAATTTACCACCGCTGAATCCGACGATGACGCCCATTTCTCTCAATCAAGTCTTGTTTTTTGTGCTATGTTGAGATTTTAAAAATTCGATCTTATGACTAAATCGATTACATTTTTGTGACATTATCGAAAGAATTTTGTTAATATTTGTTATGGGGTCCACCCCTTTTTGATACAAGTGGACGCGACCAAAGTGTTACTTGGACTGCTGCCGTTAAATATCCAGAGTCAGTCAGAATATAGAGATTGAGAGAGATTGGGAGAGTGAGCAGATTGTGATTGAGTTGGAGGTAGAGTAATAGTGTGAGGTAAACGTTTATAGAAGTCACAGTTACAAGCACGTAGACTCTAAGGAAGCCCTACTTCGAGACTATATATATATATATATATATATATATATATATATATATATATATATATATATATATATATATATATATATATATTGCGACTAACCGCGTTCCTGGATTTACTTATATCCATTGTATTATTGTATAAATACATTTAATTTCTTATCTTTAATTCTTGCGTTTGTCATTCATTGGAGACCGAATTTCAATATTTCTCATACAAAATAGATTTTTAAGAGAAAAAACTTGTTTTCCAACACAATTTATTAATTAAATGTTACAAATATCGATTACAATAAATTGAATATTATACACTGAAAAATGTAAATGCATGTACATTGCATGTTACGTCATCATTGTTCAATGTTTAGGACTTGAAATTCTGTTTATTCAAGCACTAAGAATGATCAGCGGCAGTAATCAGCCATCATGACTGCATCCTAGTGTCCCTGATACCGGGTCTTCATCTCTTTCATGTCCTGATGGAATCTCTCTCCCTGTTCGTCCTCATTGATCGTAAATTCTCAGGAAACTGATCCATATGTGAGAATAAATAATGTATTTTTATGCTCATGTTGCATCCGAGTTTTCTGAAAGCAGTTAGCATGTTAAACTGTGGAGTTCCTGGCTTTGTTTTTGCCAAGAAAGTTTTTCACGACCAGAACAACGACTTTCATGCTTCCAGTTCCACTACGTAAATTGAATTTTCAAACTCTGGATCTCTGATGAGCTGACGGATTTGAGGACAATCAATGATGGCAGCTTTCAACTTCTCCATCGTCAATCCCGGAAAAGCCTGGCACAAGTAAGTGAAACATCCTTGTCCTGAGCTTTGTGAACTTCTTGATCAAGCTGAACTTGATGTGCAGCGGTGGGATAAGTATCCAGTCCCTGTCCACCAGAGGCTTATTGATGACGTTTGTTGCTCTGCAAGGTATCAATTCCTCCTGAGCAGACCAGCCTTTTTTCGTGTAATATTGAGCAGTTTCTCTCCTATTCCACATGCACAGAAAGCATTGATACTTGGTGAAGCTCGGCTATTGTTCCAACAAAACGTTAAACATCTTCAGGCATTGTGAATAAACTATTGATGTTGATCATAAAGAATTTTCTCCAGTACATACTTCACTGCTTCATCCTTATCCTTCAGTGTAGTTGTGTGAGCGTGGGGTACACAGGATAACTGGTTGTCCTTGTGTAGCTGACCACTTTCCAGTGATCATTTACCAGTGTCAGTAAACGGTCTTCAATCTTTGGGTACATACTATGGCACTTCAATTTTGCGCAGAAGCTGCGCAATATCTACACAGTGTACCAAGTCATTCTCTTCTGAGAAAAAAAAAAACGGAAATACTCTTAATGCCTTTTGTGGCAGATGGTGATGTGAACACTGTCAGAGAGGAGATAATCTTGGTCACCAAGCTGCTGAGTTGTTTCATGATAGTGTGTGTGTGTGTGTGTGTGTGTGGAAGTGAATGAGGTCTTGAATGAGGTCTTGAATATTAGCAGTTAGAGTGACATGACCCTTAGTGGAATCTGAAATACTATGTCGTTGAGGTCAAACATCGTGATTTTTATACTGTTATTCCTGAGAAATTGACTCCTGAATTGAATAACTATATTTATTCCAAATTGGCCCTAAAAAGTGATGTGGTATGTTTACAACTACGTCCACACGATATTTTGGTGGTAGACCTAAATTATAATGATGACTAAAAAAATCTTTCTGGTTTATATTCTATGGTTTTGTATTGTACAGTATAATTGGTGTGTTTTGAGATGTAAACACTTTACTTCATGTAAATATAAGGTACTTCATAAGGTTTATAAATATTTTGGAGGCGTGTTTTAATAACTATGAAGCTATATTTGGCTGAAAATACTTCTGATGGGTTAAAATTAATAAGCTTCTAATAAACATAATAATTAATTTTATTGTGTGAAATATGTTCCATATTTACATATTTTAATGGACATGACAACAGAAACAAAAACGTAAAAAACAGCATGTAGCCATAGCTCAAATTGTTGACCTGATTGAGTAAAACCAATGTGATTTTTGGATTCATCACATCAAAATTGTCCTAAATCATATAAAATATTTCGACAATAAATTTGGGGTTGACCAGTGTAATCTATTGAGGTTGATATACCGTAAAAAATACGTGAATGAGACTTAATCTACAAACTGATTTCTTACAAAGAATACATGTTCTATTCATACGAATCTATCCTAAAAATCATGACGGCATTAAATAAAAGATTGAAGTTTTGATATGCTGTAAAACAAAATAAACCAAACTGATCATGGCACAGCGTTACTTTCATTATTTTTTTTTTTTTTTAGCTATGAACAGTTTTGTCTTTATATAATTACTCAAACTCTTTTCTTTCAGCCATTTGCATAAACATATTATGCGCGTTAGTCATTGCTTCTTTCTGTTATTCCCATGATCAACATGTCCTGTGTGCGCTATGCTCGGAGCACATTTTTCTCGTTATATGGCCCGCTCATGTTTCATTTTTTTTTTGTATGTTTTCTCTATAGAACTTTCTCTTCGTTCACATGTTATTCTCAGAATTCTACTTTCACATCATGTCTCTGTTGGCTGGAGTTCCCGCTTTATCTGTAAGGAAATTGTTCCGCATTCACCGTAGTATAAGACGATTGATACAATCGAGCAACTTAACTCCTGTTTTTGTTCTTTGGCGACATTTTCCTGTTTCTTCGTATTTCAGTAAGCTTACTGCCACATCACGTTGAAACACTGGTTCCCGTACGATCACCGAAGTTAAGCAACACCAATCCCGGTCAGCAGGGCGGATTGATTTTTCGCTTTGTTTTGAAAATCATCATTAGCCTCATAGTGAAAGCTAGAGTTTATTGCGATAAGAACTGACACCAAAACTTTTGATAGCTTTTATCAATTTTTGCGCATGTAAATTTAAAGATCGTCTGAAAATATGTACAGAAATACGTAATTTCCCCAGGTTTTTGTTTACAAACTGACATCAAAATTGTATTATTTCAAGAACAAAAGTCAAATAAAATAGATATTTTTGTATTAGATACACTGAGTGGAAAATATACTCAAATCGAGAAATTTAATTATGAATCGCCACAAGCAAAATATGAAAGTTTTTAATGTATTTGATAAGTAAAAACTGTGTAAAAAATTACAAGAAAGGCTATTCAATGAATACAATTTCTTAAATCATGATTTTTAAAAAGGATAGATAAAAGTGTATATAACACCATACTACTGCTGGTCCCAAATTATAAGTCAAAATGTTTTTAATTTGCATTGTTTATTGAAAATCATCTTAAAACTACTGAACTGTATAGTATCATAAAACAAAACTGTTCAGTATAATTTCCCTTAGAAGCAAATGAAAGTCTTATTTGCCGGTACAATGATTTAGTAATAATTAATGTGCTTGTGCTATTCATCTTGTTCAAATAAAATTTGTAAAGCTTCAGTAAATACTAAATTCTATAATTCTAAATTCTATAATTCTATAAATTCTATGAGTCTATAAATTCTATAATTCTAAATTTTTAACTTCTATAAATTCTATAATTCTATAAATTCTATAAATTCTATAATTCTAACTTCTATAATTCTATAAATTCTATAATTCTAAATTCTATAAATTATATAATTCTAAATTCTAAATTTATAAATTTATAAATTTATAATTCTAAATTCTATAATTTATAAATTTATAATTCTAAATTCTATAATTTATAAATTCTATAATTCTAAATTCTATAAATTCTATAATTCTATAAATTCTATAATTCTATAAATTCTATAATTCTATAAATTCTATAATTCTATACATGTGCTATAAATCTTTCATTGATCATCGGAATGAAATTTCAACGCTACGATTTGAATGTAAGTTTAATCTTTAAACTCGTTAACTAAAAAAATAAAAACAAAAAAAAAAACCGGTTATGAGTTCGAAAAATATTTTTTTTATCGTTATTTACCAAGTCAAACCCCGACTTTCAAATTGAGTGCAATACCACGGTTCCAAAATCAACCTGCCCTACTGGTCAGTACATAGATGGGTAAGCGCTTGGAAATACCAGATGCTGTTAGGTCCGTTATATTAACTCACGAGCAAATACCGTCAGGAAAAGCATGAATCCACATCTTTTCCCCGCAGCTATCAGTTAATTAGTAAGACTTGTATCACTAAACTCTTATTAAAAAAAAAAAAAATTGTGGACTAAATATTTAAAGTTTGACATTATATAAACGATAGAGGTTGATATGCCGCTGACCCCCCCAAAAAAAATACAACAAAAAATCAAAAAACAACAAAAAAAAAACAAAAAACAAAAAAACAAACAGCCAATCAACGTATTTCCGTGTTGCCTGAATTCAACTGAAACTGTGCATAAAGGCTGTCCGAAAAGTTTATACAGAAATGCACTAGCTTAACAACATTCCTTTTGGCTGACATCTAAAACGGTATTTTTGATCGGACATCGTAAATTAAAGTTTACCCGGCCCTCTGTTTATTTATTAATGAAAATCTCAAATAGTTCGTTATCGTTTTTACTGCACTTCATGTGCAGGTTTGCTTTTTTTTCTTTAAAACTTAAACTCAAGCTAATCGAATTAAACCTTCAAGCAGAAGATATTTTTTGCATGTAATTCAATTTCAACTCCTAAGAAAAGTCGGCTTATTCTTAATGAGATAATGACGTTATTTAATTTTGCTAATTAATTGGCAGTGCGTCATATAAAAAAAAACCTATTTATTAGGTCTTATTCAGACGTAGCTGTCGTTCAGAAGCGGGGAATCACTTGGAATCAAGTAAATCACAGTGGAAGAAGAATCTCTACCATAGAATGGTGAGTATTGCCTTGAATAAAATGTCACTTTCTTTCATTTTATCTTTTATACTAAGATAAATGACCTTTTTAAGTAAGCTTGACTTGCAAAACAATTAGTTACAATGAGACCGCACTTGATTTTATGCCCTTTATTTATAACAAAGAAATATGATCTTACTGAATACTTATTATCATTATTATTATTATTAGTAGTAGTAGTTGATGTAGTAATAGGAATAGTAGCAGCATTAGAAAGAGAAATACTCTTCTTAATTTATATGCCCTGATATTTTTCGGGGTTAATAGTGTAGCGGTTTCCCGTCGCCTTCTCCACGGTGATTTATTGAGACACTGCCTCTAGGTAGCTGGCTCCTCCGTTCATATGTCAAGAGTTATTCCAGCGTTTGATAGGTCTTATTTTCTTCCTACTGGTTGATAACTAACCACTTCACGCACAAGAACTCGAAGTGAGGTAGCCGGTTTAGTCGCTTAGTCGCCGATAATCCGACAGCATATATATATATATATATATATATATATATATATATATATATATATATATATATATATATATATATATATATATATATATATATTAATCGTTTCACTCCGAGCAAGGCGGGAAGCCACTACGACGCAAGGAGTGATAGAGGAAAGGATGAGGAGAAGGATAGTGGATAGATCAAGGCAACTGGAGATATAGATTGACATTACATTTGAATAGTTGGAGATTACTTGCTGCCATGTGTGTATAATTTCGCTCTACCGAAAACTCATTTTAATTTTTCTTTTTTTTAAACTTTATTTTTTAATTTTTTTAATTTTTTTCCTCCCCTCACTAGTCAGTGTGTTTCACTATTGTAACACATTTATTTTTGTCCTAATCATTCTAACCTAAATTATAATCCTATTTGATGATTTAGTTAGAAATCCCGGTTCGAAAGAAAAAAAGAAAAAAAAAAAGGAAATTTGAATGCCTTTGGCTAGATGCGAAAGTGTCTCGTCAGTATTCTCATGATATACGCACACACACAAAAAGCGCGCACACCCACGTATGCATGCATAGAAAAATTTCGTTAGAAATAAAGTGTATTGTGTATTGTGGTGTTTAATGAGTGAATGCTGGACAATCTCCTCAGAGATGAAGAAGAGCCTTAAAGCAATAGAAATGTACTTCTACAGAACCATGATGGCGACACGATGGAGTGAACACGTGAACAAAGACGAGGTTTTGGTTAAAATGGAAACAAAAAGAAAATTATACTTAACATCAGTAAAAGGCTATTGAAATTTCTGGGGTAAGTAATGAGGAAGGAGGGCTTGGAAAATCTGATACTCACAGGACAATTTGAACGGAAGACATACAGAGAAAAGCAGCGCATTACATGCTTGATTAGCTTCAGTAAATGGAGTGTAGAACCGGTTTTGGGACTAATAACAAAAGGACAAAAATGTAATAAGAACTAAAAGGGATAGAAAATTGTTGAGGGCCTTGACCGCCTACGTCCTGAAGGGACACGGCTCATAAAAATAAAAAAGTATGTGGGCTATCAAGGCTCTCCATAAAATTTTGTTGCTCCAGTTAATTTGTTCAACCATTACCATTTAGCTTGGTCTTACACTAATTCATTTATTAAGTATGTTGTTCCTTGTTTCCATAATATACAGGGTGAGGCAAAAGTCACACACGATAGGAGTTAATGGGTAAGGTCGAAGAGGTCCCTTTGTTGGGGGCGAGGGCAGATGAAATCAGTTGTTTATCAGGCGCGCTCAAGAAATATTGAGGAAATTAAAGAAAGAATTAAATATGAATGTAGTAAAATGATAGAAAAAAAATCTCCGACTTGTTAATGAATCAGCAGCCACAGAATTGAAATATGCTTTGAAAAAAAGAGGAGGACATTTTTAACAGGCGGATATATAATAATTAAATAACTAGTAAATAAAATGTTCAAGTGTAATTATATTATTGTTATGCCTATGGTTCACAACTTTTGCCTCACAATGTATATCGAACTCACATAAAGAGATGCACCAAATGTTTTGAAAAAAATTCGTCATATTTCTTTTCGTGCGTGTGCGTGTGTTTATGTGAGGGAGATTAAGAATGGACCAAAAATTCAAAACATGGAAAAATTCAAAACTGCTACTATGCAGAGTTTATTAAAAAAAAATTAATTGTTATTGACCCGAAAAATACTACTACAATAGTAATATTAAATATATATATATATATATATATATATATATATATATATATATATATTATAATAATAATAATAATAATAATAATAATAATAATGGACTCTCCTGTCGGTTTCGACGTATGAGGATCTGACAGCTTATTGATTCAGTTATGAAAGTTAACGCGCTAATCTTAAGTGGCATTTAAGACCCGCTAGTGATTTACAAAGGAGGCCACATATGGAGCAAGAGGAGGATTTTGAGATGAGATCACTGTTAGATTGGTTGACCTTTTAGATCTTGCTCTCGCTTCTTGAAGATGATTCAGACAAAAAGACTGAAAATTGCTGAGTCCACTAAAACACGTTGATCTCCATTCTACCCGCTCCAAGGCTAAGCGCTCAAGGGTGTTATGTGGTATATTGACTGCTGACAAGTTGCTTTTCAACTTGTCTTTGTATCTTAGCCATGGGCGTCCTACATTCCTGTAGACCTGATCTAATATAATAATAATAATAATAATAATAATAATAATAATATATATATATATATATATATATATATATATATAAGATAAAATAATATGGATCAGAATCCGATAGAATACACAGACACACACTTACGAATATCTGAATCCCACAAAAGCAAACTAGAATTATTATACACTTGCATAAAGAAATATTTGCTCTATTTCAGTGAGGTTCAGAATCCGATGATTTCTTGAAACTTCGAATAGAGATAGCGTCTCTCCTTGAGTTCGTAACACCACAAATTATAGTAATGTTTGTTTAGCAAGTTGAATGCACGTGAAAGATTAATCAATGAAAATCAAAAAAGACAAGAGTGAAAATACTACAATTTCGTTCTTCTTTTTCTCCATGTCATTCTCATCTTTTCTTACGCTGTTATTTGACCTAATTTGATCAAGTGAGCCGAAAGCATAGATCAAGTATAATAAAAAAATATATTTCAAAATGTTGGACAGTTTTTATCTTTATTTTCTCTCGAAATTACAGCAACTATACGAAGATTTGAACGGCTTATGACCAAACATAATAGACTTCCCATGCTTATTTGTTATATTTAATAATATATGTTTCAATATATATATATATATATATATATATATATATATATATATATATATATATATATATATACAGAAATATAGTTTCAAAGTGTGCTATATTTATGATAAAGTGTTCAATATCAGAGATAGTGCATATGTAAATATAAATATAAAAGTGAACATTGAAGTCAACACTCAGCTAAGCAGAAAACCACGTCGAAATGTCGGCTATGTATACCTTTATGAATTTTGTACAAACTAAAAGCATGGCTAGGGTTTTGGACTTTCTTGCAAAGCAAATCCTAAGGCTCCCTTTTTCATTCTCTTGTAAAGTAAGGCTATGTATATATTATTGGTCTTTCGTCCAGATCAAAACAATGCCTAGCTTCTTTTTTTTAATCTGGACCAAACCAAACGTGTGTGTGTGTTTGATTTTTCTCATTTCGTGCAAAACATAATTATGTCTTTAGTTTTGAGTCTCGTTCAAATTGAACCAATCTTTCACTTTTTGGATCTTGTACAAACTAAATCCATGTCTAGATTTATTTACTTACCTGCACACCAGAACTATGTCTACCTTTATGAATTTCGCACCAGCCAGACCAATGTAAAGGGTGGTCCGCAAAACTTGTTACCTCCCCAATATAATATAATTTTCAATTTCATCTGGCTGACATAGAAATGATTGTGCTCATACAGACATTCACGATGTGCGAGGGCATCAATGACAGTGAATAAACTGAATCCAGCTTTGTATTACTGCATTACGTGTTCTATTGTTCTCATTACGTTTTTGATAGGGGTGGCAAGTCTTTCAGACCACCCTGTATATGACTTTTGGAGTTTCACCCAAACTAAACCTACGTCTACCTTTTGTGAATGTCGCACAAACAAAACCGTTTTGCATTTTTGATTTCCATACAAGCCAAAGCAATTTTAATCTTTCTCTTGTTTATCAAAACGATTAAAGTCAGGGTCAAACAATCTAGAAAAGGTTGATAAGCCGTAAACCAAACAAATCAAACCATCACACATATCGATCGACATTTCTGGTTTTGTGAAATGTTAACTTTATCAAGCTATTAACCTGTGAACTTGCAGAAGGATGGCGTATCATCCCCGGTAATTAATAACAAATTTGGATGCAATGCAAACAGTATACAACACACATGTTCCCTCTGTCTTGTACGACGTTATATTATATCATTATCAGAGAAGAATATCTGATTTCTTCCACTGGGAGATATGGATTCCGGAAATTAACATTATTGCGAAATTGGCGCAGGAATCGGAGCTTAATTTATACAGGAATCTTCAGCCCAAAATTCAGAAAATTTTACCAAATACGAAGAGAAATATCTCAGGCAGGCCGTAGAGTAAAGCGGTTAAAATACTGTGTCTGCAACCACCAGATGAGTATACCGGTTCGAGGAATAAATCTCATGATAAAATTTAATCTCAATACAAAAATTCTGGTTCCTGTGTTTTGACCCATTAAATCCTCTCTTCGACTCTACTAATATGAAATAGATAACGGATATTAAATACTGTATATACTCTAGTATAGAGCGAGTTTTAGGATCAGTTTCTACATGCTAAATATAGGGGGTCGCGGTGTAAACAGGTAATTTTCTTTTAAGAGGTTAAAAGTCATGCATTTTCGGTGACCGGTTGCACAATACACAGGTAGTGATTTTCTTTTTTCTGGAGGAGTTTAAATTCTTGTAAAATGTCCAGGGGTCGGAATATACAGGAAATCGAGTTCATACGTTAATTCAATGAGAACTGTTAAAGTAAAATACGAGCAATAATTTTGTTTTAGGGAAAAACCAGTATTTAAGGAAAAATGTTGATATATCGATAATTAAAATGAGATTAAAATAAACACTGATTATTTGAAAAAATAAAGCAGAGTTTCTACTTTCAGTCAGAAAGCCAACGATGGTGCATCAAGACGTTAACCCATTGTTTAATTTCTTTAAGTTCTGTTTTTGAGTTCTGCTTATAAACTGTTCAAGAATCGTATTCTCTTTGACGCCTTCATATCGTAATTTTTAACCTGATGCAACGTCTTTCTTCTCCTTTACTACCTTCCTTTGCCTTTCGTTAATTTATCCGGTTGTTCTATGCTTTATTCATTCTTGTCTTATCCCTTTCGCTTTTTGAAGTTATACTTCTCTCTCTCTCTCTCTCTATTTATATATATATATATATATATATATATATATATATATATATATATATATATATATATATAAGGAGAAGAGATAAGTCAAAGATTTTTGGTTTCTTTTTCTCCTTTTTCCTATTAAACAGCGAAGGATTTTTTACTCTTGAGCATGCAACAGACAACAGCCCATGAGTAAATATTTCTTTCTGGGGATAAATTCCAACTTTTTGAAAGTGTTTGGATTTGTAACTTGTTTATAATTCTCCCAAAAGCAGCGCTATCTGGAAATTGAATTTTTGTATACATAAAGGAGAAATGATATGAAAAAAGTAT